>VWYK01058264.1:0-20537 GCA_013399775.1 Semnornis frantzii | reverse complement strand
ACCATTCTATGATTCTGCAAGGCTGGTTGCCCCTTTTAAGAATGCCAGGAGTTGAGTCCCCTAGAAAGGCCCAGGAGGTGGACCCAGGAAATTGTCATCTTTGTTATTTGATCCCATAATCCTGATATCTCTTTATAACCTGGCTGCAGAACTACCTTTCTCTTTCTTGCTCTACACATCCCTGACCAGGTGAGCTCCTTTCCCTGATATGGGGGGAAGGATGGTTTCTGTCTCAGCTGCGGCTATCAAGGCCCAACCAGTTGCTGCTGCACAATATTGGCCTACATGAGCCTAGTGCCAGGGAATAAGGGGAGGCAGTTTCCAGGCCTGGCCACCCTGACTCCAGCCTAGCAACGTCTGGGGGAAGAAAGAGCCCTGGGGCTTATGTTAAACCCCAGGAAGGGAGAAAACGAGTGTTGGGTTTTGGTTTAATTCAGTGGAGTTTTTTGTATGAAGCTTTTGGCTTAATCACAGAACCTTAGAGGTTGGAAGGGACCTCCGGAATCATTGAGTCCAACCTCCCTGCCAAGGCAGGATCCCCTAGGGTAGTCTGCACTGGAATACATCCAGGTGGGTTTGGAAAGTCTCCAGAGAAGAAGACTCCACAACCTCTCTGGGCAGCTTCTTCCAGGGCTCTGTCACCTTCACTGTGAAGACGTTTCTCCTCATGTCGAGGTGAAACCTTATGTGTTCAAGTTTGTATCCCTTGCTTCTTGTCTTATTGCTGTTGGCTACTGAAAAGAGATCATGGAATCATAGAATGGTAAGGTTGGAAGGGACCTCAAGGGTCATCTAGTTCCAACCCCCTGCCATAGGTAAGGACACCTCCTACTAGTACTAAGTCACTCAAGGCCTCCTCCATCCTGGCCTTGACCATCTCCAGGGAGGGACCAGCCACAACCTCCCTGGGCAACCTGTACCAGTGCCTCACCACCTTCACTGGAAAGAACTTCTTCCTAACATCCAGCCTAAATCTTCCCTCTACCAGTTTAAACCCATTGCCCCTTGTCCTGTCATTACAAGACCTTGTCAATAGTCCCTCCCCAGCCTTCCTGTAGGGCCCCTTCAGATACTGGAAGGCTACTCTAAGGTCTCCTGGAAACCTTCTCTTCTCCAGGCTGCAGAGCCCCAACTCTCTCAGCCTGTCCTCACAGCAGAGCTGCTGCAGCCCTCTGAGCATCTTCATGGCCTCCTCTGGACCTACTCCAACACTTCCATGTCCTTCCTCTGCTGGGGGCTCCAGAACTATATACAGTACTCCAGATGGAGTCTGAGGAGAGCAGATTGGCTTCATCCACTTGACACCCACCTTTCAGGTGTTTATAGACATTGATGAGATCTCCCCTCAGTCTTTTGTCTGGACTAAACAACCCCAGATCTCTCAGTGTCTCTTCATATGCTGAAGTCACCCAGTCATCCTCATGGCTCTCTACTGTATTGTCTCCAGCAGGTCCCTGTCTCTCCTGAATTGGGGAGCCCAAAATTTGGCAAAGTATTCCAGGTGTATTCTCACTAGGTCAGAGTAGAGGGGAAGAAACACCTCCATAGACTTGATGGACACACTTTTTAATGAGCTTCTGTGTTAAACCCAGATTATGTATTCCATTGTGCTTTATGTGCTTTGATGTGCTCACCGCTCTGTTGTAATATTCTAGTATTGCAGCTTGTGAATAGCTTTTTCCATTTAAACTTCCCAGTACTCCATTCCTGTGTGTGAAGTGGCCTTCTTTTGGCCCAAGGGCATTAGAGCAACCTGTTCCTCTTAAAATTATGACAAGTTAACCTCTTAGGACCCTTTCAGGGGGCACTAGGGGTGGATACATCCATTTGTAGTTGAGAAGCTGGACGTGAGCTAACAGTGTGAGCTTGCAGCCCAGAAAGCAAATGGCATCCTGGGCTGCATCAAATGAAGTGTGGCCAGCAGGTTGAGAGAGGTAGTTCTGTCACTCTGCTCTGGTGAGACTTCACCTGGCATGCTGTGTCCACCTCTGGAGCCCTCCACAGAGGAAGCACATGGATCTGATTGAGCAAGTCCAGAGGAGAGTCATGAACATGATCAGGGATTGGAACAGCTTTCCTACCAGGACAGGATGAGGGAGCTGGTGTTGTTCAGCCTGGAGAGAGGAAGGCTTCAGAGACACCTAATAGCAGCCTTCCAGTACCTGAAGGTTGCCCACAACGAGGCTACAAAGGGACTGTTTGCAAAGGCCTGCAGTGATAGGACAAGGGGCAATGGTTTGAAATTTAGAGCAGATTTAGTTGGGATGTTAGCAACAAGTTCTTTACCACGAGGGTGGTAAAACACTGGAAGAGGTTGCCCAGAGAGGTAGTTGAGGCCCCATCTCTGAAGATACTCGAGGTCAGGCTCAACAAGGCTTTGAGGAACCTCATCTAGTGGAGGATGTCCCTGCTGACTGCAGGGCAGTTGGACAAGATGACCTTTGGAGGTCCCTTGCAACCCAGACCATTCTCTGATTCTGTGTCCTTTCATGGCTTGGCTGTAAGGCCAAGTTTAACCCTCATGAAAGTGTGCTGTTGTAGGGATTACCAAAAGTTGTGTCCGAGTTTAAAAAAAACTAAGTCAAGCTGAAGCCATGTGAACAGAGAAGTGTTTCTATAGCAGTAAACCAGGGCTGACTCAACATCAGTTTCTAAGCAGTTTCCTGTAGAGGGAAGGCTGTATCCGGGCTGCATGTGTTAGTTTTCAGTTGGAGCTGCAGTTACAACCTTCAGAAGGTTCAGAAGGGTGGATGGTTTTTTGTGAGGTATGGGACCATGGATAACTTTGAAAATGCTGTAAAGTCAGCCAGATGTTGCATAATTGCGTTAGACTTGAGAGGTAAACCAGGAGAGGGGGCTTGTAAGAAGGATGGGGTCAATTTTCTTTATCAGGGGCTGTTATGACAGGACAAGGGGTGATGGTTTGAAAGTAGAAGAGGGAATTTTAGACTAGATAATGGGGATATATTTTTTTTTTTTTTTAATTTTTATTTTTTAATGACAGTGGTGAAACGTTGGAACGTGTCGCTCCAGGAGGTGGTAGATGCCCCATCCCTGAAAACATGTCCTGATCTCATTGAAGATGTCCCTGCTTGTTGCAGAGGGCTTGGGCTAGATGATCTTTAAATGTCCTTTCCAACCCAAACTATTTTATTATTTTATGAAATGCGAGAATCACATCAGTGAACAGTGCCCAGTCTCTCCCTGTAGCTAAAAATGATAAATGGGGTCATTCCACTGGAAAAGAATAGAAGGTTTGTTTTTTTCTAGTGTCTTTCACAGTAGTTATGTTTGATGCTGAATGTTTGCTGTTGCAGTTCTGTTTACCACTTTGCAATCTTTGATCTTCTCCGTAAGAACTCCCCTTGCAAGAACTTTTGGATCTGGATTCCTGTACCATCCTGGCTATGGTCACTGTAAGCCCTTCAAGAAAATTAGTGCCAAGTTTCATACCATGGTGCAAAACAGGGCAATAAGTGTACTCCTAACAGAGAACAGACTAGAGTTTGATTACCTGTTGTTCAATTTTATGTGTATTTGATGGAAAGTTTAATGGGCTTGGGTGTTAAGTTGCATTCCAGAGTGCAAAGCTGGAGGCTGTGCCTATAAAAACAAGCATGAAGGCTGGAGTTAGGCCAAATATTCTCCTAAAGACCATCAGATTCTGCAGTAATCTCATGCCGAGTGGCTTAGTGGGGGAAGGGCTCGGTGGGTAACATGCATGTGTTAATTGGAAATGGGAATTTTGGAGTTTAGTCATGTCTGGAAATGTCTGGGCTATGTCTGCCCACAAAAGGTCTCATTAGAAAGCTGTAATTGTTTTATTGTGTTCTTCTCACAGCTTTGAAACTTGCCATTGATAATGTTTGCATCACTTTTCTGCTGAAACTCTTTTTCTCTAAATACCAGAAACAGAAGCCTGTGAGAGGTTTTCTGTAACTTCACGGAGTAAAATGTGGCTCATGGGCAACTCAGCAAGGGGTAAAAAACAACTCCACAGTGCTGGTTATTTGAAGGTTCCAGGGAGCAGTTTGTGTGGTGAAAATGTGTGACCTAGAGACCGCCTGGACAACTTCAAATACGTTCATTAAATTCAGTTTGTGTGTGACTGATGAATTTGGACTCATTCTGTTGAACTCCCTCCTTGAACTTTTTATTTTCATCCCTTTTTTCCCCACCTAAATTGGCTGGAATATGCTCAGCTAATCCAGCTCAGCAATTCCTTTTGCTTTGTATTTTGGGATGCTGACGTCTGCGTCTTTACAGTGACTCCTGAAGGGCAGGGACTTGGTATAAATTGTGCCATTGCCATCTAGAGCACAGTATTGTGAGGAGCAGCTAAGGCAACTGAGGTGATTTCATCTGGAGAAGAGGAGGTTTCAATATCTTCATCAATGATCTGGATGAGGGGATCGAGTGCACCCTCATCAAGTTCACTGATGGTACCAAATTGGGAGGGGTGACTGTCACCCCATCAGGCTGCACTCCCATCCAGTGAGATCTGAACAGGCTGGAGAGCTGGGCAAAGGGGAACTTCGTGAGATTCAATAAGGACAAGTGCAGAGTCCTGCATTGGGTGAAGAATAACAGCAGACACCAGTACGGACTAGGGGTTGTCTTCCTGGAAAGCAACTCCCTGGAGAAAGGCCTTGGAGTTCTAGTGGACAGCAAGTTATCCATGGGACAACAATATGCCTGTGCAGCCAAAAGGCCAATGGCATTCTGCGGTGTGTCAATAAAAGTGTGTCCAGCAGGTGTAAGGAGGTTCTCCCCCCCCACTCTGCCCTGGTGAGTCCACACCAAGAACACTGTGGCCAGCGTTGGGCTCCCCAATTTAAGAGAAACAGGAATCTACTGGAGAGAGTCCCATGGAGGCTATGAGGATGATTAAGGGTCTTGAACATCTCTCTCTGAAGAAAGACGAAGAGAAGGCTGAGATGAGACCTTCTCAGTGTCTGTGGGTGTCAAGATGAAGGTGCCAGGCTCTTTTCGATGGTGCTCAGTGACAGGACAAGGAACAGTGGGTACATGGGAGTTTCCATCTCAACATGAGGAGACACTTCTTTACTGTGAGTGTGCTGGAGCCCTGGAACAGGCCGTCCAGAGATGCTGTGGAGTTTCCTTCTCTGGAGACTCTCAAAACCTACCTGGATGTATTCCTGTGTGGCTTGTCCTAGGTGATCATGCTCTGTCAGGGGAGTTGGACTCTGATCTCTAGAGGCCCCTTCCAACCCCTAACATTGTATGATTCTATGACCACCTCTCTCAACAACTACCTGGAAGGTGGTTATAGCAAGGTTAGAGGTACATTTCATCTCCCAGGTAAAAATTGACAGTACAAGAGGAAATGGCTTCAAGTCGCATCCCTGAAAGAGTTGTCAAGCTCTGGAACAGGCTGCCCAGGGCAGTGGTGGAGTCACACTCCCTGGAGAGATTTTGAAGACCTGTACGTGGTCCTGAGGGACATCAGCTTAGTGGTGACCTGGCAGTGTTGGGCTAATGGTTGGACTTGATGATCTTAAAGGTCTTTTCCAACCAACATGATTCTATGATTCTAAGATGTAGTGCTCAGGGATGTGGTTTAGTGGTGGACTTGCTAGTGTTAGGTTAACAGTTAGACTTGATAATCGTGGAGCCCTTTTCTAAACTTGATGACTTGATTCTATGTATATGTGTGTTGGTCTGTATATGTATTGGTCTGAACTTCTTTTATATTGGTTATTTTGCTTTTTTGAGGCATGTGGAAGCAGCAAGAGAGGTGTGAGGAGCCTGGAGGGGAGCAGAGCTGCGTAGGCTCCTGGGAGTCAGCCTTTAGAGGCCAGATGCAGCTTTATTCTGCTGCCCTGCACATTTTTCCCTGTAGTTATTTTGTTTCTTGAAGTCTTCCCAGATTTGCAGAAGTCAACATTTTGTTCTTTACAAGAAAATGTTTGTTTTCTTTTTGTTCTTACAAGAAACCAGACTCTTTCTCTGAGGTCAGCGTTTAATTTGGCTTTTCTGTGCGTGGAGTTGTGGGCTGTTTTGGGCAGGAGCACTCTGAGGGTACTGAACACACGTTGTTTTGCCACTCAAAAGTTAAATATTTGTCATTCCAGTGTCATAACTCGATTTGGTTTGGAGGTAACGTCCTTTCTTCTGGTGGTGTGAATATTGTGGCATGCTTGTTTAACAGACTGAGCTGCTTCCTGATGATGAATATAGGTTTAGTATTTTAGGGGTGTTTTAGTTTTTGTGGCCAAGAAGGCCAGTGGCATCCTGGGGTGGATTAGAAGAGGTGTGGTTGGTAGGTCCAGAGAGGTTCTCCTCCACTTCTACTCTGCCCTGCTGAGGCCACATCTGGAATATTGTGTCCAGTTCTGGGCCACTCAGTTCAAGAAGGACCTAAGGGAACTGTTTGAATGAGTCCAACACAGAGCCACAAAGATGCTGAAGGCAGTGGAACATCTCCCTTGAGGAGACTGAGGAGAGGCTGAAGGGAGGTGGGGCTCTTTAGTTTGGTAAAGAGGAGACAGAGAGGTGACCTCATTCATGTTTATAAAGATGTGAAGGGTGAGTGTCAGGAGGACAGAGCCAGACACTGCTCAGTGATGTCCAATGATGGGACAAGGGCAATGGATGCAAGCAGGAGCAGAGGAGATTCCACGTGAACATAAGCAAAAACTTTTTCACTCTGAAGGTGCCAGAGCCCTGGAACAGGCTGCCCAGAGAGGTTGTGGGGGTTCCCTCTCTGGAGACATCTAAAACCTGCCTGGATGTGTTCCTGTGTGACTTACTCTAGGTGATCCTGCTTTTGCTGTGGGTGGACTTGATCTTTTGAGGTCTTTTCCAACCCCTATCATTCTGTGATTCTGTGGGTAGCCTTTTTGTTTCAGACTTGACTTTACTCCACTACTTCTCTAGATGTTACTGATTTGCCCCCTTTTCAGGCACCATGTTTAGGAGTTTAGGTATTCAGGAGTTTACTGAATTGCTGTCAAACATAGTGGCTTTCTTTCGGATGCACTCATTTCTGCTATCCCTGGTGCTACATTTTGAAGAAGAGGGTGGGGGAAAGAACTGTGTGAGTAAGACTGATTGTCCTGGTTTGCATTTGCCTTGTGTGACCATCCCTCTTGCTGTTATTAAGAACAGAGTTTTGTGATACTGAGAACCATAAGTCCAGCTTGCTGGACAAATATCCATTGGAATAGGATTGAGTGCTTGTTGAAGTTCATTTTTTTTGTTCTCAATATCATTACCTTTGGATGTCAGTGTGATCATGCTGATCTTTTGGATGCTGGGTTTGAGGCCAGGTGTAGTCTCGTTGGGGTTTAAAGAGAGTTATAGAATCATGGAATGGATTGGATTGGAAGAGACCTTTATAGGTCATCTGATCTTGATCTCCTCCACAAGGAGCAGGGACATGTTCAACTAGATCAGGTTGCTTAGAACCCCAGGCAATCGGACCTGGAGTGTTTCCAGGGACGGGACATCTGCCACCATTCTGGGCAACCTGGGCCAGTGTTTTAACACCCTCAGGGTAAAAAAAAAAAAATCTTCCTCATATCTAGTGTAAATCTCCTTCTTTCAGTTTAAAACCATCACCTCTTGCCCTGTCACAACAGGCCCTACTACGAAAGTGTCCCTACCTTTCTTATTGTCCCCTTTAAGTACTGAAAGGCTGCGGTAAGTTCTCCCTGAATCTTTCCCCACGCTGAACAACCCCAACTCTCAGAGCAGAGGTGCTGCAGCCCTTGGATCATTTTTGTGGCCACCTGGACCCGCTTGAACAGGCCATGTTCTTCCTGTGCTGAGGGATCCAGAGCTGGACACAACACTGCAGGTGAGGTCTCACCAGAACAGAGCAGCAGAATCACCTCCCTTGACCTGCTGGCCACAGGGTTGTTGTCTGCTCTGGTTTGGGGTAGGTCCTAGCTGCATGCATGCCTGTCAGTACCTACTCTGTGCCTTTGCTGCCCCTGCAGCAACATGCAGAAGAGTCAGTCCCTCTGCTCTCTTGTACCTTGTGACACTGACTTGTGTTTATCCAGCCTGTGCATCCTGGACTGTTGGTCTTCCTTTGGGAGTTAAAGGGATTGCAGGTGTGGTGACCGAGTCATGTCTTAAAAGGCAGGATGGGTTGAGAGCTGGAGCAGAGCAGCCATCCGTCCTGCCTGTGATGGGGGCCCAGGGGACCCAAGTTCCTCAGATCTTCTTCTCTTCCTCCCATGGGGGATGCCTGCGTTGGTTGGAGAGATTTTTTTCCCAGCACTGCCTCAACAGATTCCCTCTCTGAGGGAAGCTACTGACTTGAAGTAATAATAATATTGTTGCAGCTGCCGTGGGCTAGGGCCTTGAAGACTGCTGCTTCTGCTTCAGATGTTTGTGTGCCCAAGGCACATCTTTTCCTGTGATAGTTTGTGGTCTAAGAATTTGTATTCCACCTCCCTGTAAATCTTTCTTTGCTTGTTATCTAGCTAGAAATCCCATTGCTCCTCAGTCCTTTGCATCAGCCTGCTCTGGTAAAACCAACTTTTTAACTTGCCTGGAGTGAGGAATATTTTTGCAGCCAGCAGGGTGGTTACTTCAAGGTTAGAAGTGCTTGGTGGGAGGAGAGTTACTTACCTGAAGGCAGTGCTTTGTTTCCTTTCCTTTGTGTGCAGCTCCCACAATGCTGAGTGTAGCATTTGAGGCACCTATTTGTAGGCCTAAAGGAGTAAGAAAACATAAATAAGAATCACACCACATCTTGTAGGCTGTGTGCAAAGACTTCTCTACACCTTCATTATTTTTTTGCCTCTAAGCTTTAGGAAATGCTTCTGGTAGGGCCTCAGTTACAGTGTTGGCTCTGCTCCAAGATGCTGTGGTGATCACAGAATGGTTTTGGTAGGAAGAGACCTTAAAGATCATCTGGTTCCAAACCCCCTGCCAGGGGCAGGAACACCTTCTACTGGACCAGGTTCATGATGATAACATTTGAGGCATTTAGTAGTGGTTTCAGTGGGTGTTATGAAATAAAATCATAAAAGGAAGACTAATGAAAGATTGGCAAATAATAGAAATAGAAGAAAATCATCCAAACACTGTAGAAATGTGATTCTCACCCTGAAGAGCATAGGCTAGTCTTGGCTGCAACCTGGCAGGAGACTTCCTAAAGTCATAATCATAGAATGGCTCAGGTTGGAAAGGACCTCAGAAATCATCTATTCCAACTCCCCTGCCATGGGCAAGGACACCTCTCAATTACTCTTGGTTGCCCCGGGTCTCATCCAGTCTGCCTTTAAACACCTCCAGGGAGGCGGCATCCACAGTCACTCCAGGCAACCTATTCCTGTGTCTCACCACCCTCATACTGAAGAACTTCCTAAGATCCAATCTTAAACCTACTCTCCCTCAGCTTAAAACCATTCTTCCTTGTCCTGTCACTAGACACCCTTATGAAAAGCCCTCTCCAGACTTTTTGAGGGTTCTCTTTAGGTACTGGAAGGCAGCTATAAGGCCCTCTCAGTCTTGTGTTCTCTAGGTTGAACAATCCCAGCTCCCTCAGCCTGTCTTCACAGTAGAGGTGCTCCATCTTTGTGGCCCTCCTCTGGGTGCACTCCAACAGTTCTATGTCCTTATGATGGGAGCACCAACACTGGACACAGTACTCAAGGTGGGGTCTCACAAGAGCAGAGACTCTCCCATGTTTTATTTGTACAGAAATGGCTTGAGCAGGGGTGCTCCGTGCTGGGCTAAGAACTGGCTGGAGGGCTGGGCCCAGAGAGTGGTGGTGAATGGTGCAACATCCAATTGGCAGCCAGTCGCTAGTGGTGTGCCCCAGGGATTAGTACTGGGCCTGATCCGGACTAATATCTTCATTGATGACCTGGATGAGAGGATCGAGTCCACCATCAGTAAGTTTGCAGATGACACCAAGTTGGGATTTGTGGATCTGTTAGAGGGCAGGAGGGCTCTGCAGAGGGACCTGGACAAACTGAACAAATGGTTGCAGTGCAATGCCATGAGTTTTAACAAGGCCAANCTTTCTTCTCTCAGGCAACCAGCACCAGAACAAGAGGTCACAGTCTCAGGCTGCACCAGGGGAGGTTTAGGCTCGAGGTGAAGAGAAAGTTCTTCACTGAGAGAGTCATTCACTGCTGGAATGGGCTGCCCAGGGAGGTGGTGGAGTCACTGTCCCTGGAGGTGTTCAAGGCAGGTTTGGATGTGGCACTTGGTGTCAAGGTATAGTGTTGAGGTCTGTGGTAACAGGTTGGACTTGATGATCTTTGAGGTCTCTTCCAACCTTGGTGATACTGTGATACTGTGAATGGCATCCTGGCCTGTATCAGGAATAGCGTGGCCAGCAGGACCAGAGAAGTCCTGCTCCCCTACTCAGCACTTGTTAGGCCACACCTTGAGTACTATGTCCAGTTCTGGGCCCCTCAATTTAAGAAAGATGTTGAAGTGCTTGGACATGTCCAGAGTAGGGCACCAAGGCTGGTGAAGGGGCTGGAGCACAGCCCTATGAGGAGAGGCTGAGGGAGCTGGGGGTGTTCAGCTTGGAGAAGAGGAGGCTCAGGGCAGACCTTATTGCTCTCTACAGAAAGGAGGTTGTAGCCAGGCAGGGATTGGCTTCTTCTCCCAGACACCCAGTGACAGAACAAGAGAACACAGTCTCAAACTACACTAGGGCAGGTTTAGGCTGGACATTAGGAAGAAATTCTTGATGGAAAAGTGATTGCCCATTGGAATGGGCTGCCCGGAGAGGTGGTGAAGTCACCATCCCTGGAGGTGTTTAAGAGGAGGCTGGATGGGGCACTTAATGCCATGGTTTAGTTAATTAGAAGGGTTAGGTGATAGGTTGGACTCAGTGATACTAGAGGTCTTTTCCAACCTGGTTAATTCTGTGATTCTGTGAAATAATGTCAGATTTTGGAATGAGTGCCCTCGCCTATGTTTCACTAGTGGTTTCTTGGCACAGGCACTATTCAATCCCCAGCTACTGTTTGCTTATGAAAACAAGTCTATCCAAAGTGAGCAAGGACCCATGTTCTGTGAGTATTTAAATGCTTACCTTAACATTTCTTGTGTCTGCCTTGGTCTGACTTCTTCATCACTGGCTTCACAGGCTTCATCTGTAGCTGCATCCAGCGTAGGAGTTGTGTTTGTTTTTGTAGAAGCATCTCAGTGTAGTCAGAGAGGCTGGCGGCTGTGGTGATTAATCTGCCTCATTAACACTATTAGAGCCTGTCATAATGATGGCTCGGTGAGCAGCAATGTTCACTGAGCAGCAGAGAGGTTTTTGTGCCCTCCAGAAACTCAGAAGCTAACAATCACTGCCCATGCACCCCCTTTAAATGCTTGCTTCAACTCGTCATGCAGGTGTCTTTCTTTGGCAGACTACTCTGCTCTTGCTTGGGAGCTCGGATCTAAGTCAGACTGTGACCTGTTTTAGGGACATGATCCTGGCTGGCATGGGTTACTCATAGCTTGTTCAGACAGCTGCAGTGACCTGCAGGGTCAAACTGTATTATTTGGCACTGTTGTTATCCTTTTGGCCATAGGTTGCCTGTGTCAGAATTGTTTGCTTTGGGATATAAGTTTAGGGTCTAGTGAACAGGTCTTGTGAGGAATGATTGAGGGAAGGGGAGGGGGGCTGTTCAGCCCGGAGAAAAGGAGTTCAAGGGGAGACCTGAGGTGGGTGGGTGTAGTGAGGCGTAGTGAGGTGGGTGTTGGGCTCTTCTCCCTAGTAGCAAGTGGTAGGAGGAGAGGAAAGGGCCTCAAGTTGCACCAAGGGTGGTTTAAGTTGGATATGAGAAAAAACTTCACTGAAAGGATTCTCAAACCCTGCAACAGGCTTCTCAGGCAGGTAGCTGAATCCTCATCCCCAGAGTTGTTTCAAAGAGGCAGAAACGTGATGCTGAGGGACCTGGTTTAGCAGCAGACTTGGTATAGTTAGAGAATGGTTGGGCTTGATGACCTTGGAGATCTTTTCCAGCCGAAGTGATTCTGTGATTCTATGATAGCCCCAGCTCTGCAGCTCCTGTGCTGCATCCTCATCTGCTGCCAGCAACATTCCCTAGCTCCTGCAGCTGGAGTCCTCAATCTTCTGGGCCAACCACCATGAAAACGAAATGGACCAAATGGAAATGGACCCAACGGAGCAGGTCCAGAGGAGGGCCACAAAGATGATCAGAGGGGGTTGGAGCATCTCTCTTATGAGGACATAAGGAGAAGGAGCTGGAGTTGTTCACCTTGGAGAAGAGAAGGCTCTGGGGAGACCTAATAGATACTGGAAGGCTGCTGAAGGAAGCCTACAAGGCAGCTGCAGAGGGACAGTTGACAAAGGCCTGCAGTGATAGGGCAAGGGCAAATGGTTTTAATTCAGAGAGCAGATTTAGATTGGGTGCTGGGAACAAGCTCTTGAGAGTGGTGGAACACTGGAACAGGTTGTCCAGGGAGGAAGTTGCAGGCCCCGTCCCTGGAGATATTCAAAGTGAGGCTCAACAAGGCTCTGAGGAACCTGATCTAGTGAAGGATGTCCCTGCTGACTTCAGGGCAGTTGGACTAGACAACCTTTGGAGATCCTGCCTAACCCAAACCATTCCATGATTCTGTGAAAACCGACTCTGAGCACACTGCATGATTGTTCAAAAAAGACTTGATGTTTTAGTAAGATACTGAGCTCGTTGCTAATGTTATTAAGTAGAGAAACTTCATTATGGCATAGTGTTGCAGCATTAAATTTACCAGGTTTTATTTGAGTCTGAGACAGCTCACAAAACTGAGAACACATAAATAGAGGCTTCCTCTGCCATCTCCTTGACCTCAGCCCTTCCGAGCATGCAGTGACACACGTATTCATGAACTGGCAAGATCCAGACCCACAGCAGTTCAGGAAAATATAACTGCAAATGAATATTATATTAGAAATGTAATTTTGCATGTGTCACACTAAGTAAAAACTCTACAAAACCAAAACACAGACCTCCCCCGCCCCGCAAAGAAAACACTGCTGCCCCAGCCTGAGGTCTGGGTTTGTTCCAAGAAAATCCAGTCACACTTTTGCTTTGATGTTCCTTCAGTGTCTCTCATTTCAGAGAATTGTTTTAGTGGTTTGGTTAGAAGCTGTCCAAAAGGATAGGAGCTCAGTGTGCTCAGTCAATATTAAAGAAATTTGCATCATGCATATCTGTTGCAGGCTACCAGGGGTAAGAAGCAGTGGGTTTGCTTTTAACAGAGATGCCAAAAGTGGTCTAAAGGAAACTTCCAGAAAGTGTGCAGCAAAACTGTGTAGCTGCTTAGTGATTTTAAATTCTACAGAAGGCTCTTTTGCAGAGGAGGCCACAGATTCAGAAAAGCTTTTAAAGTTAAGGAACAGGCTGTTAAGTATCAGCAGTACACCTTGAGTACTGGGTTCAGTTTTGGGCCACTCACCACAAGAAAGGCACTGACATGCTGGAGGGAGCCCAGAGAAAGGCAGAAAAACTGGTAAAGGGTCTAGACCACAATTCTTCTGAGGAATGGCTGAGGGAAGGGGGGCTGTTCAGCCTGGAAAAAAGGAGGCTGAGGGGAGACCTTCGTGCTCTCTACAACTACCTGAAAGGCTGGGTTAGTGAGGTGGGTGTTGGGCTCTTCTCCCTAGTAGCAAGTGGTAGGAGGAGAGGAAAGGGCCTCAAGTTGCACCAAGGGAGGTTTAAGTTGGATATGAGAAAAAAACTTCACCGAAAGGATTCTCAAACCCTGCAATAAGCTTCCCACAGAGGTAGCTGAATCCCCATCCCTGGAGCTGTTTCAAAGAGGCAGAAATGTGATGCCGAGGGACCTGGTTTAGCAGCAGACTCGGTAGAGTTAGAAAATGGTTGGGCTTGATGACCTTGGAGGTCCTCCAACCGAAGTGATTCTGTGATTCTATGATAGCCCAAACTCTGTAGCTCCTGTGCTGCAGCCTCCACTGCTGCCAGTAACGTTCCCTAGCTCCTGCAGTTGGCGTCCTTAATCATAGAATTGACCAGGTTGGAAGAGACCTCCAAGATCATCCAGTCCAACCTATCACCCACCTCTATCCAATCAACTAGTCCAATGCACTAAGTGCCACTTCTGGTCTCCTATGGTACTGTAAGGCTATCTTTTTGAGGAGGAAAAATTAGTTCCTTAAGATGATGTGTCTCACAGTGTTCTCCTGTGAGCTCTCCTAGTATCTTTCCAAAAGCTGCAATTTTTGAGCTGGCCTGTGCTGCCTCTTCCCTGTGTGTAAGATTTCTTTGCAGTGCTTGTGTATCCTGACTGCAGAGATATGTTAGGACTTTCTGCTAGGCTCTGTGTAAGGTTTTTACAACCTCTCAGCTGGAAAGGTCCACAGGCATTTCAGGCACTTTGCAGTTTTCTAGCAATACCTTTCCTCGGTGCTTGACTGAGAAGAAGCCGCTGCCTGTAGTGTTTCCCAGGCAAGGAGTCTTAACGCTGTCTTGCTCTTTTCAAGCCAGTCTTAAAGCTAGTTTGATTAGAAAGGCACAGAAGGCTGCACAAGGCACAGTAAGTTGGAAGTAGTTATAATATCTTGCCCCAAATGATTACGTTTACTTCCAGTCCTAGAGAGAGAAAGTCAGGCATCAAAGTGTCTCAGTCATTCCGTCTCCAGCAGTACTTATACTTGGTATGTAACAACTATTATCAGGTTTTGCTGTTGAATTGTGATTTAGAACCTTCTTCCTGCTTGGTGTGTTAAACCCCTTACTGAACAGGAATGAGTTGTATGAATTGTTCTGGTGGAGAATGCAGAATGTGTTGTCATTTTACCTGTTAGAAATCCAGATGCTTTTTTCCACAGCTGAAATGTTAGCCCGTTACAGTGTGACGTGAGAGATGCACTGGTAAACAACAAATGAAAGTCCTTCTGGTTTGGGTTCTGGATAAAGGTGCAGAGGAAGCAAAATTTGCCTTCGTGAGTTGCTGAAATGAGGTAGAAATGTGGAGGAGGAAGTAGTATCAAGAGTCTCCAGTTAGCAAAACCTGAGGAGATAGCAGATCATGTCCAAACTTGCATAATGAGGTCATGTCCAAACCAAGAAAGAAATCAGATCTCCGGACTGCATTCTGTGCATTCATAATCTTAAGGACATTCCTCTGGGGGTTCAGTTTTTTTCCTTAAACAGGGAAAATCTCTTCAGTCCCTGGGGTGCCACGGTATGATCTCCCACTACCCTTCAGTGTTCTGCTTTCAGCGCTGGAATGTTTGTGTGCTTGTCACTGGCTGCAGGATTTAAGCCATGTATTTTATTTGTTTATAGTAGAGCTCTGGTGGGAAGGCAGATGTTATGTGGGAAAGCTATTTTCTGGATCTGTTTATCCCTGTTATGTGGAATCCCACAGACCACCAGTAGCATGTAGCTATTAGGCATCAGTGTTGAGATAGTGGCATTTTGAGAGGTGGAAATGTATTAGTTCTGTTAAGCAGCTTTGCAGCAAAATCAATGATTGTTTGGCATGCTTTGGCTTGGTATTTAAAAGGGACACAAGCAGGCAATGTGCTCTTGCATCCTGGGCTGCAACAAAAGCAGTGTGACCAGAAGGACGAGGGAGGGGATTCTTTCCCTCTTCTCTGCTCTTGTGAGACCCATACCTGCACTACTGTGTCCAGATCTGGGGCACCCAGCCTAAGAGGGAGATGGAACTGCTGTAGTAGGTCTAGAGGAGGCCACAAAGATGATCAGAGGGATGGAGAACCTCACCTATGGGGACAGACTGTTCAGCCTGGAGAAGAGAAGGCTCCAGGGAGACCTCCAGTGCCTGAAGGGGGCTACGAGAAAGCTGAGGAGGGACTATTTAGAAGGGCTTCTCTTGATAGAATGAGAGGGAATGGATTGACGCTTCAGGAGGGAGGAGATAGAGAATGGATACTTAGGAAGAAATTCTTTCCAGGAAGGGTGGTGAGAAGCTGGAACAGGTTGCCTGGCGAGGTCACAGATGTCCCCTCCCTGGAGGTGTTCAAGGCCAGGCTGGATGAAGTCTGGAGCAAACTGGTCCAGTGGAAGGTGTCCCTGCCCATAGCAGGGGGGTTTGAACTTAACAATCATATGGTCCCTTCTAACCCAATTTTGTGAGACATTGAATCTATGGATCTGTGTCTTTGTTTCTGTATGGTCATTTGACCTTTCTGTTTTAGGCAGTGGTCTGTATTTCTTCATGTCTGACAACAGACAGCTGACTTGAGTTCCCAAAATACATCAGCTAAGCAATACTTACCTCTGGTCATCTTTAGAAGAGATGGTTTAAATAAACCTCATTTGAAGGCCTGTATTCAACATTTCAAACCAGGGTTTTTCACTTTGACTTCTTGTGCTTTACCTTGGCACCTCAGGGAAGTTGAAGAAATTTAGCAATTAAATTGTATGCTATTATGGCAATTGCGGCAACAGAATATCTGAAAATGGCAAGTTCCAAAGCACTCTTGCTTCAAAATAGAATCTTCAGGTTCTGGCCTTCATCTCTCTTACAATACTTTCCAGCACTGATTTCACAATAGGCTGTGTTCATGTATTTGTAAGATTTAGGAGGAAACAAGTTAATATATGAATATTTTAGGAGGAAAGAGTCCTTTGGGGAGACTTCCCACATACTTGAGGAAGACTGGAAAGCTTCTTACTCTTGGTTGTGTGTTAGTCTCTCTAAGGCTCTGTAGGCTTGCAAACTGCTAAAGCCACATGTACTAAAAGGGCAAAGCAAACACTGCAGAAATGCATTTTCTTCTGGTTCAGGCAAAGAAAATAGATGTAGATAACAAACACTTTCCTCCTTGGTGAGTAGGAAGACAACAAAACAATAACAATTCTTATTTCTGGGTTCGAAGAAAATATTATAAGCACATGCAGCAGTAGATGTCTGAAAGAGGCAAAAATCTTTATTATTTGGGGATTTTCTCAACAGTCTGTATCTGGGTGCCTTTGGGGGCCATTTCCCCTTGGGTTGTGGTGCAGGAGAGCTTTGAATTGTGCCTCGCTTGAGTCGCAGCCTGACTGCCAAGATGTGGAAGCACGATAGAAGAGAAGGCTTCGAGGAGACCTTAGAGTAGCCTTCCAGTATCTGAAGGGGGCCTGCGGGAAGGCTGGAGAGGGACTATTGACAAGGTCTTGCAATGACAGGACAAGGGGCAATGGGTTTAAACTGGCAGAGGGGAGATTTAGACTGGATGTTAGGAGGAAGTTCTTTACAGCAAGGGTGGTGAAGCACTGGCAGAGGTTGCCCAGGGAGGTTGTGACTGGTCCTCCCTGGAGGTGTTGAAGGCCAGGTTGGAGGAGGCCTTGAGTGACCTGTACTAGTGGAAGGTGTCCCTGCCTATGGCAGGGGGTTGGAACTAGATGATCCTTGAGGTCCCTTCCAACCTTACCATTCTATGATTCTATGATTTAGATTGGACGTTAGGAAGAAATTCTTCCCTGTGAGGGTGGTGAGGCACTGGGACAGGTTGCCCAGGGAAGCTGTGAAGTTTTTCAATACAACCTGGTCTGGTAGGAGCTATCCCTCCTGCCCATGTCTGGTGGTCTGAACCCAGATGATCTTTAAGGTCTCCTCAAACCATTCTATGATTCTGTGGAAATTGAGTTCAAGGTTCTTTGCTGTTGCAGCACCTTGCATGTGCTCTTGGTGTAAAACCAGCCTGTTTCTGGGGCGTTTGGTCTGTTCTGAACCCAGATGCTCATGGGGAAATGTGATTACAGGACGAGGGGCAATGGGTTTAAACTCGCAGAGGGGAGATTTGGACTGGATGTTAGGAGGAAGTTGTTTGCAGTGAGGGTGGTGAGACCCTGGCACAGCTTGCCCAGGGAGGTTGTGGCTGCTCCCTCCCTGGAGGGGTTCAAGGCCAGGTTGGAGGAGGCCTTGAGTGACCTGTACTAGTGGGAGGTGTCCCTGCCTATGGCAGGGAGTTGGAACTAGATGATCCTTGAGGTCCCTTCCAACCTTACCATTCTATGATTTCAAGCTGCACCAGGGCATGTTTAGGTTGGATATTAGGAAATACTTTCCTGAAAGGGGTTCTCAAGCATGGTCTGCTCAGGGCAGTGGTGGAGTTACCATCCCTGGAGGTGTTGAAGTAGCCTGTGGACCTGGCACTTAGAGGCACAGCTTAGTGTTGACCCTTCAGTGCTGGTTTGAGGGTTGGACTGAATGATCTTCCAACCAGATATATTCTGTGATTTTGTTCAATGCTTTGCAGAAGGCTTCTGCTTGGTTCCAAAGGGGAGGAGAAAGTATGTGTTGTTTAGAAATGGTCAGTCTTGAGCCCAATTAGTCCAAATCCCAAACCGAAACCTTGTGTTTTGGCACATCAGCAGTTCTATGATGCATTGTCAACAATGACTGCTTCTATTTCATATTGTGGGTAGTGGGTGTAAGCACTAGAAGAATGAGCTACAAGAAGCCTCTGGAAATCTCATACCACTTGTTTTATCAGCACAGCCTAGTTTGTTTTAACTGGCACAGAAAATGTCATGTGAGTTCACAGCTTGCCTGTGCACGTGCATACTGTGGAAAGGGCAAAATGTGCGCTTTCAGCTTCCTGCTTAAGACTAAATTTAGTTGGTATTTAGCAGGAAATTGCTTTGGATCTCGAAGTTAGGTAGGGAAAGATTGCAGCAATTAATACTTTTAATTTGTGACTGCATCTCTAGAGGAGAGAGAGTGCTCTGCTGAACCTGTTGGTGAGTAACTTAGGCTCAGTGTGTCTCACTGCCCATCTGAAAATGCCTGTTACAGACCTTCCCTGTAAGAAAAATTTTGGGGAGAAATCCAAGGAAGAAGGTATCACTGCAAAGGAACCCTTTAAAATCATGGAGCTATTAAAAAAAAAAACAAACAAAAAACTCAAACCCAAAACATTGTTTTTCTTTTGTAGAGGAAAGAAGATCAGCAGGAACCTGTGGCTTTTGTGTACAGCCTTTACACCCTCCAGCGAGTCCCTGGTTATTTCAAGGTTGTGGAAAGAGATACCAAACACTTGGGTGTTGATTAATCTTTGTTCAGTATCTGCAGGCAGGCTGAATAGGGCTTGGGCACTTTTTGTCACTCAGTGTATTCTAGTGTAACCCTTGCAGCTGGAGAGAGATGTGGAGAGTTGTGGGACACCCTTTGGTAGGCTTGATGAAGGCAAGATCATTGTGTTGTGTGCTGACATGGCAATCATGGTGTGGGGTCAGTCTTCACCAGCTCAGTGGTAAATGGGATCTAATAGAGTAAAACAACACATTATTCCATCTGCTTTCCCAGGGTAATGTCCAGTGTGTTTAGAATCCAGAAATAAAAGTTATATTTCACACTTGCTGAGGAATGAGGAGTTGGATCCTGACAGTAAATCCCTCCTTTGTCAGAAAACTGTCAGAGGCTGTTAGCCTTGAGGTGTCTTCTCTGTCAAGCTCTTCTGTGCTTGAGGCTTTGCAAAGACTGTGTGGAGCTCCTCCTTGGACAAGGGAGTGCAGTCCAGCTCCATCCTTGCCCTTAGATGGTTTAGTGCATTGCCCAAGGGCTGCAACAAAGCTCCTGAGACATTTGCTATGCAGATGGAGTCAGTTCTTCATGAAAATCTGTGTCATTTTTTATTTTCTTTCCCTCAACTAAATTAGTCACAGAACAATTGTACAATTGGGCTTTCCTTTAAAAAGTTTGTAGGAGGTTTTCAGTTGTGTAGAAATTGGTACCCAGCAGTGATTGTTGGGAGAGACCTAAAGGGTGTTTCAGATTGTTAAGTACAGGTTTATTCATTGCTACGCTTTTTGTTTGCTTGTTTGCTTTTGCATAAGGATTAAATGGGAGAGTACTCTGTAAGCAACAGAAGTAGTTTAAAAAGACTTATCCACAGTAATATTTTGGTTTTCATTCCACAGACATACATTGGCAGTGTGGTGATATCCATAAACCCCTACAGATCTCTACCCATTTATACTCCAGAGAAAGTGGAAGAATACAGGAACCGCAACTTCTATGAACTCAGTCCTCACATGTAAGTACAGTGAAGAAATTTTAGTTCTCTTTCTGGCCTGAAACATATGGTGCCAGCTGTCTCTCTCCTCAAAATGTTGCTGTTGGCTAAAGCAAACATAAATCACACCACCACTCCCCCAAAATAAGTTATTAGTTCATCCTTATTTTAAAGAGAAGTCAAGATCATAGAATCATCCAGGCCAGAAAGGACCTCCAACATCAAGTCCAACCATTTCAGTCACTCCACTAAGTCTGTCCTTACCCCATGTCCTCTAGCACCAGATCTGTATGGCTTTTAAACACATACAGGGGTGGTGATTGAACCACCTCCCTGGGCAGCCTGTTCCAGTGCCTGACAACCCTTTCCATGAAATTTTTTTCCTAATATCCAGCCTAAATCTCCCCTGGCGCAGCTTGAGCCCATTCCCTTGCATTCTATCATCAGTTACCTGTGAGAAGAGACCAGAGCCTACCTCTCTACAACCTCCTCTCACATAGAGAGAGCAATAAGGTCTCCCCTCAGCCTCCTTTTTTTCATAGACTAAACAGCCCCAGTTCCCTTAGCTTCTCCTCGCAGGACTTGTCCTCCAGGCCCTTCACCA
>VWYK01058261.1:0-43914 GCA_013399775.1 Semnornis frantzii | reverse complement strand
TGTAGGCTCTATATTATTGTGGTTGACCTGTAACTGCATATTTAGAAACAGTTGTCAAATAGATAAGAAAATAGAATGCCTGACAAACGTCTGAGAGAAATGATTATGAAACAATTGGTTTGGAAATGCTGCTTTCTAAAAATCAGGCTGTAAGTTCTTGTGATAAGAAACTATATCCTGGTAAAACAGGAAAGGATTCTATGTGTTTATTTGTAGGCTCTATATTATTGTGGTTGACCTGTAACTGCATATTTAGAAACAGTTGTCAAATAGATAAGAAAATAGAATGCCTGACAAACGTCTGAGAGAAATGATTATGAAACAATTGGTTTGGAAATGCTGCTTTCTAAAAATCAGGCTGTAAGTTCTTGTGATAAGAAACTATATCCTGGTAAAACAGGAAAGGATTCTATGTGTTTATTTGTAGGCTCTATATTATTGTGGTTGATCTGTATTTAGAAACAGATGTCAAATATATAAGTGCTGTTTTCTTATGATTTAGAAGTACATGGTTTATTTTATTCACCTGCCACTTCTGGCACTCCTAACAGCGTTTAGGTATCATCTTGTGGTACTGCTGTTCTTTGTTTTTAAAATACCAAGTGCAAAAAAGACATGTGTCAGTTACAGAATCACTGAGGTTGGGAAAGACCTCTGAGATCATCAAGTCCAGCTTATGACCTAAGACCATGACACCAGCTGAACCATGCCACCAAGTGCCACATCCAATCTTTTCTTAAAGACCTCCAGGGACAAAAAGTCTACCACCTCCCTAGGCAGTCCATTCCAGTGTCTAATCAGCCACTCCATGAGGAAGTGCTTCTGAATATCCAACCTAAACCTTCCCTGGAGCAGCTTCAGACCATGCTCTCTTGTCCTGTCACTGGTTGCCTGGGGTAAGAGCCTAACCTCCACCTGACTACAACTTCCCTTTGGGTAGTTGTAGAGAGTGACAAGGTCTCCTCTAAGTCTCCTCTTTTCCAGGCTGAGCAACCCCAGCTCTCTCAGCCTCTCCTCATAAGACTTTTCCTTTAGCGCCCTTACCAGTCTCATCACCATCCTCTGGATCCACTCCAGCACCTCAATATCCTTCCCAAAGTGAATTCTGCTTATTTATCTCTCTTGTGCTAAATCAATTCCATGGACTTAGGAAACAGAAGGACAATGAGGCCATGTTGTGCCAGGCCCTTATATTGAGCCTTAATAAAACCAGGAATTTACATAACACAGCACTTGAACTGCATTAGTTATTACAAGAAATGATGAAATCCATAGCTGTGTCAGCTAAAATTATTTAATTTTGCTGAATTATATGTAAACCTGGACATCAGGTACAGCAGTAAGAAAATGCTGTGCTAGATAGTGTAGTTTGGGTTCAGTCAAACCAATTCACTAAAAATATTCTTTAAAACATTTGAAATAACACAGAAGCACAGCTGTGACTTTCAGTCAAGTTCTGGTTGTAGTTGGATAAATGGATAATAATAACTTCTTCAAAAGCTTGGAAAAGACTTTGAGTTTTAGCTTTGTCTGTGGGTCTGTAGAATCAGATTAGCACAGTAACCTGGTCACTACAGCATCCATTTACTCACCTGGAACTATGTGGGTATTTGAAGCCCTGAGTAGTTGCAACCCTAGGTGTTGCTGTGTGTTTTGTACTTGCAAATATAGCCACTGGTTGCTGCAACAAAGGGAGAGGCCAGAAGGGAAGAGACACTGCAGCCCCCAATCTCTGCTCATCGAAACCCCAACATTTTGTGCTCATCTCTGGCATTTCTGAGAGCTAATCCTGCAAGGGACTTGATTTAACTGTCAGGGTTTTGCTAAAATGAGTAAGTAACTACTGATAGTACTCAAACATAGTAGTCTCTCAAGGGCTGATATTGTGCTATCTGTGGTGCTAAAATAATTTAATATCATCTAGGGAATTTATTTTGCTTTAATTTGTTATTCTCACCACAACTGCCTGAAGGGAGGTTGGAGCGAGGAGGGGACCAGCCTCTTCTTGGTGTCA
Source organism: Semnornis frantzii (assembly GCA_013399775.1). Lineage (NCBI taxonomy): Eukaryota > Metazoa > Chordata > Aves > Piciformes > Ramphastidae > Semnornis > Semnornis frantzii. The sequence continues at coordinate 41,900 of VWYK01058261.1, read as the reverse complement.
TGACAGGACTAGGGGAAATGGTTTCAAGCTGCACCAGGGGAGGTTCAGGCTGGATATTGGGAAATGTTGCTTCACTAAAACAATTCTCAAACATTGGAATGGTCTGCCCAAGGCAGTGATGGAGTCACCATTGCTGGAAGAGTTCAAGCAGGTTGTGGACCTGGCACTTAGTTACATGGTTTAGTGTTGACCCTTCAGTGCTGAATCAAAGATTGGTCTGGATAATCCTGGAGGTTTCTTCCAACCCGGTATATTCTGTGATTCTGTTACATGCATGCATTCAATAATTTGGCTTTACTTTCAAATTGAAGAGGTCAAATGTGAACTGATAAAAATTGTTGCAGCTTTACTGATTTTCCTGTTAATCTACTGCTGTACAAACTCACAACAGTATCACCAGAGACGTACAGTTCTTGTCTGATAGAATTGTTTTGATAGTTAGCTTGAAATTAATAAAAAACCATATTGTTTATTCTTTTACTGATGTTAAGTACACACTACCCTTTACTAAAAAACACACCTCTGAAAGCCTGAATTTAAATATTAATTTTTTAAAGTGTTGTATTTAAAATATGCTCTTAAATAACTTTTAAACATATGCCACAGATGTAGGATTTTGTTCCCCTGTATCTTAATCCCATTTCCTTATTTATAATATGTTTTTTAATATAGTTTTCAAACAGGATTGTCATAAAGCAATGCTGTTCATTCAAGAGCACATGCCTTAATATTCTTTAGTCCTGCAACTTATCCTATTACATATAACCTTAATACTAGATTTAATGATTTTACACTGCAGCACATCCTAGAAATCTGAAATGTGAATTGTTACACTTGGAGGATATCATCTCATCAAACCATCAGTTTTACAACCTGCTGACTTGTGTTTTCTGTTTTCTCAATACAACTGTTCACAGCTTCTCTGCTTTCCCACTTCCTCCTTCTCCAACCATCTCCTGAACTCAAAATTGAATAGAACAAGACTATATGAAAGTTAATGCCTTCTCATCACAGCAGTCACAATGCATCTCAAAAACAGTTTATCCACATTGAGTCTATCCCAGACTTTGTCATTCTTGGCTATAGAGGAGATCAAGATGTAAATTCTGTCCAAAAGAATTTTGTTAATGATGGCACAGATCAGATTCCTCGCACTTTAACTGCAGAGAAGTAGAGGGGAGAATCAAAGAACCATAGAATGCTAAGGTTGGAAGGGACCTCAGGGATCATCTAGTTCCAACCCCCTGCCATAGGCAGGGACACCTCCCACTAGTACAGGTCACTCAAAGCCTCCTCCAACCTGGCCTTGAACCCCTCCAGGGAGGGAGCAGCCACAACCTCCCTGGGCAACCTGTGCCAGTGTCTCACCACCCTCACTGCAAACAACTTCCTCCTCCCATCCAGTCTAAATCTCCCCTCTGCCAGTTTAAACCCATTATCCCTTGTCCTGTCATTGCAAGACCTTGTCAATAGTTCCTCCCCAAGAGGGAGAAGCAGAGAGGGAAACTGTTTGTGGGAATCTTATCACATTCATTCCTATTGCTGTCTTCTAGGACGTCACTGTACAGTGTTAGCTTTCTGCTTCTGATTCATGTGCTCTTGTTGTGCCACCCTCGTTTATTGTATGCTGCCTCTGTGCTTGCTAGCAGTCCTGCCAAAGAGGACAGCTGCTGGGTCAGTTGCTGTAACATGGCCATGAATTTAAAAAAAAAAAAGAGAGAGAGAGAGATCCTGGATGTATTGCTTGCAGCATCTTTCCTCTCTAAACCAACCTATTCTGCATTTAATAAAAAGTAAACTAAAACCAGAGCTGACCCTTGGAAGGACCATACCTATAGCAAAATATCTCTGTTATTTTCCCATTGCAGGATATTTGCGAAGACATATCTGACCACGTTGAACAAATCCACGCTCTGTTAGAGACGGAGTTTTCGCTGAAGCTCCTGTCTTACTCTGTCAATGTGATAGTCGATATCCATACGGTGCAACTGCTCTGGCACCAGCTCCGCGTGTCCGTTCTGGTTCTGCGGGAGCGTATTCTCCAGGGACTGCAGGACGCCAATGGAAACTACACCAGGCAGACTGATATTCTGCAAGCCTTTTCTGAAGAAACTAAGGAGGTACAGTCATTCAGTTTTGAGGATTTAATCTGTATTTGAAGCATCCCATCCCTGCTGCACGTTTTATCCTTTCTAGCACGATAGCTTTAAGGACAGGTTACTTGTCTTCTAGACAGTTGGCTAATTTTGTGATTTAAGGGTTGACATTTGAGACTTCTTCTCACTGAACCAAATTAAAGCAAGCATTTTAAGGTAATCTTTTAGAAGTGCCATGGTAGCACCTAGCATGTTTTCTCCTGATCGAATGTTTTTTTCGTAAGGGATTGGAAGTTACAGAGGTGCATCTGATTCGAAGTCCTTGGTCTGGCCACTCAGGAATTTAAGGCTCACATCCAATTAAAACCTCAATATTTATATGCAATGAATCTCTAAATGGAAATATTAGACATTTCCCTTCTTACATACACAAACCTGAAACTCAGACAATGTTTACAGACATGTGTTAGAGGATGGACTTTAATTTGCTTGAGCAGCAGTTCTGCAACATGCTTCTCAGCAGTCACACATTTTGTTTAAGAAACTATGCTGTATGAAGCATAACTTTTTTTTTTTTTACACTAACATAGTGTCAAATGCACACACATGTAAATGGTTTGTAAATCTGGATTCCTCAAAACGCCTCTTCTTTTGAATTCATCATCACTAAAGTAACTCAGAAGGACACTATCAGTCTATTCTTTTTTAAACTGAAAGAAGGTAGACATTTTTAATAGTGTAATTGATGTTAAAAAAAGATACTTTAGTATGTCAAGGATTATTTATTTGTTGTAAGTCTTAAGATTAGGAAAAAATGCTTTTGTTAGGGTTAGATAAAATTATAGAAAGATATTTCTAGATCAGTACAATCAGAAGCCCCCATGTCCTGAAGTTTAGATCATTCACATTTAAAGATATGCTCTCTGTTGGGTTTTATATTTGTCTCTGGTACAACAGAGTGGGTGGTCCTGAAATCAATGCTCAGATATGTCCAGGCCCACCTTCCACGCCCCCTCTTCCTGATGTTTTGGACTCAGTTTCTGTTTTGCCACTGTTGCTGAACCTTCTCTGTCACGTCTGAAGTACCCAGAGCAATGAATTGGAGTTCTGTCATTATTTTATGACATGAGTGTGGTGCTGTCCAGATATAAGGCAAGGGCAGATTCAGATACTAAGGAACAGGAAATGTCCCATCTGGATCCAATTACAAGTGCTATAAAAACATCTCTCCAATAGAGGGGAGGCCTGAATGGGGAAAGAGAGATTATTTTTCAGTGAGGAAAAAACATGTTGCTAGATTGGTTTATATAGTAATAATAATAATAATTTTTAAAAAAGACAAAATATCATAATGCAATTTTTTCCCCCACTCCAACTAAACCATAAATAATATTTGATAAAATGAATGGCCAGCAAGAGTAGGGATACAATGGTAATTAAAAAAAATTTCTGCTCTAATGCTTGAATAAGTTCCAGAAAATTCTTTTTTAACCTTCAGGTATTTATTTAAGCTTTTCATGGGATAAAATGCCAATGGGTTTATTTGACATATTTTCTTAAATAAAATGTAATGTAGAAACAATTGTATCTACTTTCACCTATCTTTAGCTTGGGTGTTTCCTTGATATTCCTTCCCAGACAGGGCTACATTGTGGGACTAGCAAGTGCCCTATGATGCAGGTATTAGCTTCTAGGGATTTTCATGCATGTGTGAATAGTGAGAATGTTTGAACAAATCTAAAAAGCTTTACCCATACAGATATGCTTTCTGCATGCAGAATCACAGAAAGACAGGGGTTGGGAGTGACCTCTGGAAATTGAGTCTGAATCCCTCTGCCAAGGCAGGTTCACCTAGAGAAGGTCATGCAGGAACATGTGGAGGAATGTGGTGAATGTCTCCAGAGATGACCTTCTCTGGAGATTGAGTCTGAATCCCTCTGCCAAGGCAGGTTCACCTAGAGAAGGTCATGCAGGAACATGTGGAGGAATGTGGTGAATGTCTCCAGAGATGGAGACTTCATCCCCTTCTTTGGACAGCCTGTACTAGTGCTTCATCACCCTTAAATTAAAAATGTTCTTCCTCATGTTTAGATGAAGCTTCTTATCTTCAAGTTTCTGCCCCTTATCCCTAGTCTTGTCACTGGGAACCACTGAAAAAAGATTGGCCCCCATCCTCCTGGTGCCCACCCTTTGGTATTTGTAAGTATTTATGAGATCCCTTCTCAGTCTTCTCTTTTCCAGAAGAAAAAAGGCCCAATTCTCCCAGTCTTTCCTCCTAAGAGAAATGTTCTAGTCCTTTAATCATCTTCATGGCATTTCTCTGTACCCCCTCCAGCAAGTCTCTGTACTTTTTGAACTGGGGAGTTGATAACTGGACACAGTATTCTGGATGCTGTCTCATTAGGGCAGAATAGAGGGGGAGGAGAAGCTCCATTGATCTGCTTGCCCAGGATGCCTATTGCCTTCTTGGCCACAATGGCACATTGGTGGCTCATGGTCATTCTGTTGTCCACCAAGACACCACCAGCCACAGGCCTCCAACTAGATTCTGCCCCACTGACCACAACTCTGTGAGCTGTGTCCTTCAACCAGTTCCCAGTCCAGGTCACCACCCAGTCATCCAATCTGCGTTCTTAAGCTTGGCTGTAAGGATGCCATGGGTAAGCAGCCTATAATTACCTGGTTCCTTCTCCTTTCTTTTTTGAAGATGAGAGTGACAGTGGCCATCCTCCAGTCCCCAAGCACCTCTCCTGTTCTCCAGGACTTATTTTGCAGAGTGGTCTAGCCAAGACTCCTGCCGAGTCCCTCAACACCCATGAGTACATCCCATCATGGCCCATGGATCTGTGGATGTTCAGTTGGCTTAGCTGATCTCTAACCCAATCCTCTTCAACTGAGGAAAACCTTTTTCCTGACCTTATCTGTGGTTTTGAAGATCTGGGACTCGTGAGGGTTGGTCTTAGCCATAAAGACCAAAGCAAAAGTGGCATTCAGTAACTCCACCTTCTTTTAATTTGCAGTACTCCTTGAGAATTATGAACTGGAAACAATAGTTTACTTTTTTTCTCCTAAAATTGAGAAGTCATCTGGTTTTAAATTAATAAATGGAAACTTTCACACACAACAGACTCCTACTTTGGAAGGATGTTTAGAATTGGAAAGAAAATGTAAAAATATATGTGAAAGCTAAGCAAACATGAGAGGAATTGTAGTCTCCAGATGAGGAAGTCCCTGTGCTGCTCGCTGGTAGAAGCTGGGAGTGGGGGTAGAAATGTTGTTTATAAAAGGTCCATGTCTTTAAGGTCAGCTAGCAAAAAATATTTAGAACTGATGCAGAGACAGGGTACTTGGCTAGACAGAAATTTGATCTGAACCAGGACAGCAAGTGTTATGCTTTTCTGTAGTCCCTGAGCTTATCATTTCGTGAAGTGTTTGGCTGACTCCTTGGGTCAGCTGTCTTCTGCATAATGGCAAAGAGTGGCTTTGAATGCCAGAGTTAACTGAGGAGCTCCATGGAAAAAGTGCCAAAGTTTCTGTCCTGATCAGTGAGACTGTGTCCTCTTGTTACCATTCACTACTTTCTCAGTTCATAGACTGCACACTCAATCACAGTGCCACAATCCTGCCTGGGCTGTATTTACACTGTAGCTGTAACACACATGGTGTGCAGAAGCTAGCCTCAACACACAATGAACAGGAATAGGGTACCTACAGGTAGGGTACCCACCTAGCCAAACTGGTAGGGCACCTACCAAAACATGAAAGTGTATAGCAAAGGGGTATTGCTCTGCCGAGGAGCCCAGCTCATTAACTAGGCAGGCTACTGTGCTTTTGGCTCTCTTAGTAGTGCCATACTGACTAAGATGTCAAAAGGAAAGGCCACAAAGTTTTTTTATGGTTTGGAGGACATACAAGAACTAGTGAGGCAAACTGTCTGCCACGGTGAAGATGCCAAATTAAGAAAATCATAGAATCATAGAATGGTAAGGTTGGAAGGGACCTCAAGGATCATCCAGTTCCAACCCCTGCCATAGGCAGGGACACCTCCCACTAGCACAGGTCACTCAAGGTCTCCTCCAACCTGGCCTTGAACGCCTCCAGGGAAGGAGCAACCACAACCTCCCTGAGCAACCTGTGCCAGTGTCTCACCACCCTCACTGCAAATAACTTCCTCCTAACATCCAGTCTAAATCTCCCCTCTGCCAGTTTAAACCCATTGCCCCTTGTCCTGTCATTACAAGACCTTGTCAATAGTCCCTCCCCAGCCTTCTGGTAGGCCCCCTTCAGATACTGGAAGGCTATCCTAAGGTCTCATCAAAGCCTTCTCTTCTCCAGGCTGCAGAGCCCCAACTCTCTCAGCCTGTCCTCATAGCAGAGCTGCTGCAGCCCTCTGAGCATCTTTGTGGCCTCCTCTGGACCCACTTCAACAGTTCCATGTCCTTCCTTTGCTGGGGGCTCCAGAAGTGCACACAGGACTCCAGGTGGGGTCTGATGAGACCAGAGCAAATATTTGCAAATAAAACATTTGGAGAGTTAAAATTTTGTAAGAGCTTTTCTCCTTCAGGAATGACACAGAGATAGGTGATAAGGAAAGAAAAGACTTCTGTGCCAGATGATTTCTCTCCACTTGAACTGAGTGGAATTAAACAACTGATAAAGCCAGGGAAAGGATCAGTCTAAGGTTATGTTAAAACACAGTGAATCCTGATGTTCTAAAACAGTAGGTAAAGCCATAAAAAAAATAAATAAATTACAAATTAAATAAGGAAAGGATAAAAAAAATGCAGAATTGTGTTGTTTTAAATGACAATATACAAGAAGATACTGGAAACAGTCTATAGAACATTACAGAAAGCACTGTTATGTGAAAAGGGATGCAATTTTTAACTGAGTTAGTCCTATTGGTAGCCACTAACTAAAGGTAATATTTTCCTGAAATGAAAAAAAAAAAATAATAAATGCATGGTAACCCTGGCATTAAGAAACAGCAAAATATTCTTAAAACTAAAATATTAAAATTGCAATAATAAAAATCTTGCAGTGCTAGCATTAAATAAGGCACTTCCTAAGTGCACACATTTAGGAGGCTGCTTGGAAAATGACCAGGCAAGATGGTTTAATACATAAGATTGTAAATATTATTAATGTTAATAAATACATTTTTAAGAGGCAATGGAATTGCTCAGGAGAGATGAAGGTCCTTAAGGACCTTGGAAAGAGTTTCGAGTTACATATGGTTTCATAGTTTGCAATCTTTTCTTGAGATTAGAGGGGAAATGCAGCTGTAATACTGATCACTGTTTAGTCATTATTTTCTTTAATAAATGCAACTCTAAAATATAGATTGGGCAGATTTATAGAAACTTCCCTTTTTAATTCTAGCCAGTTGAAATGTGCAATTACTGGCATAGTTTCTACATCTGAACAGAATGTGCTAAATAAAAGATATTTTTAATGTCCAAGATTATAATTGAGAAAAAAAAAATTCTAATCAATCTTTTCTTGAAATAATATTTTCAGCTGGAGGATTTTTTTTATAGAGTACTGGAAGTGAGAGGAACAGAGTACAGTGCTCAAGCTTTTTATGCATATAGAATATGTTGAACAATAGCTTTCTATATTGAGACTATTCTTGTTCAGAACAAAATCCAAGTTGTTTATGGGGAGATGTAAGGTGATTGGGCCTTCTTCAGGAATGATGTCTAAGGTCCTTAAATGATGGATTTCGGCATGTTGTTTCAGAGAATTATTCAGATGAGCCCCTATTGTGGATGCTCAGCAGTTTGTTCTAAAAACCGCTATTATGCAAACCGAAGCTGGGAGGAAAGATCAATATATTAAGGAACCTAAAGTTAGACTGCTCAGACATGAATTTCCTGCTCTTGATGCAGCCAAGGACTCTGTTGCTGTCTGGACTGCACACACACACTGCAGGCTCATGTTCAGCTTTTCATCACCCCAGACCCCAAGGTCCTTTTCCTCAGGGCTGCTCTCCAGCCAGTCATCACCCAGCCTGGATTTGTGCTTGGGATTGTGCCTACCCAGGTGCAGGGCCTTACACTTGGCCTTGTTGAATTTCACGAGGTTAGCTTGGGCCCAACTCTGCAGCCTGTCCAGGTCCCTCTGGATGGATCCCTGCCCTCTAGCAAGCCGACTGTGCCACACAGCTTGGTGTCATCTGCAAACTTGCTGAGAGTGCACTGATTCCTCTGTCCATGTCACTGACAAAGATGTTAAACTGGTCCCAGCACTGACCCCTGAGGGATGCCGCTTGTCACTGGTCTCCAGCTGGAAATATTCTGTCCAGGTGTTAGAGCATTAAATCATCTACTAAATATATCCTCATAAACTGTTGACTAAACATAATTTTGCTGTGATTGTTATTAATCACATTGCTTTTGTATCTTAATGTAGATTTTTTTTTTTTAAAGTATCCTTCAAATAATCTACCAAAAATATTGTAAACATTATTTTGGCTTCGATCCTAAAATCTCATTTGCCACCTGAGATGGTCTCCTCTGGTCATATCTGTGATTCCAAGATTGAAGAACTTCCATTGAGACAATGCTGAGAAGGGGACTTGACAGGCCAGGGGTTTAGGATTCCTAAATGTAGTTTCTTTCCACTGAGCTGTTTACCATCTGTGCTGCAAACATCCAGTAGATAAATCTTCGGCTGATAGTGCTACTAGGAATGTAGTTACCAATCTCTGTCTCATAAATATGGGAAGAAATGTCTCTCATTGCTAGGTGATGCTCAGGGAAAAAAAATACCCCAAAAACCAAGCAAACAAAACCCCAAAACATTCTTGAAGCAACTGAAAGATTGTAGAACAGCAAATACTTCTGAGAAGATTAACAATGTGGCTCAGTACTCAGGAGTCCTCCAGATCCCCTCCCTCCTGTTTGAGGTAGTTAACATGAGAAACTACTGAATCTGCTGGATGGGATTTTTGAGTCTCTCCTACAAAAGAGAGTTGAGAGTAGAATCTATGAAGGAGGATAGCAAGACAAAAACAAGTTGGTATTTTTAGGTAATCTGCTGTACTAGAGAGAAACTAAGCAGTTTACTGCCATTTTTAATTCCCAAATACTTCAGAATCTATATGGTAGTGCAAAACCAGGCAGGTCAGTGATGAATGTTTCTCTAGATGTTAGGCAGTGAAACACAGAATCCCACAGTTCATTACTTTGTGTTTACTCTAGATGTAAGTTAATCTTCTAAAAAGTATCCTTTCTTCATCTATTTCAGGACCGTCTTGACTCTCTAACTGAAGTTGATGATTCTGGACAGTTAACCATCAAGTGTTCTCAAAATTACCTGTCACTAGATTGTGGAATCACTGCATTTGAACTATCTGACTACAGTCCTAGCGAGGATTTGGTTGGTGCTCTGGATGATATGACCTCTGTCCAAGGGAAAGCAAAATCATTTGAATCCTGGAACTACAGCGAGATGGATAAGGACTTTCCAGGACTTATCAGAAGTGTGGGTTTACTCGCGGTAGCAACTGACTCCGTCGCTTCCCAGTGCAATGAAGCATTACATGAGAAAGAAACTCACGCGCCTCTTTCAGCAGAAGATGGAGAAGAAAACAAAGACAGGAAAGCCCCACAGGAGTGCTCACTACTATCTCCTTCTGCCAACTCCTCTCTTTCCAAAGAGCCTTGCTCTGAAGATGGCGTTTTACCTACTGACACCAACCCTGTTTCGACATCAAAGAAGCCAGAATGCAATCTTCCACAACACATGGGTGACAAAACCAAACATGCTCACTGTGAAAACTCAACTCCCAAGAGGTCCATAAGAGACTGCTTCAACTATAACGAAGATTCCCCTACGCAGCCTACGTTGCCAAAGAGAGGTCTATTTCTGAAAGATGATGTGTTTAAAGATTACATGGAAGCCAACGATTTTAAAAGGCAAATCTCTCAGATAGCTAAAAATGAAATGAGTAGAAGTACACCCTCACTGTTGGACCCACCAGACAGGTCTAAGCTTTGCCTGGCTTTACAGTCACCCTACAGTAACAGTCCGTCTGCAGTTAGTCAGTCGTATGATTGCTTAAATACAATAGGTGATAGAAATCTTGAGTACACAATAAATAATCACTTTAATAATAGTCCTATAAGCCTAGGAAAGTCTGCTTCCTACACCTGTAAAGAAAAATCAAAGCACAAGAAGCCTCAGGATGCCTCAGAGAAAGCAAAAGCTGGCAGAACAGCTGGAGGTACACGGAAAACGGCTCCACCAATACAAGTGAAAAAAGGACGTTCTCTGCAGAATGGAATTACTTCTCGTAACTCTCATTCTTTGGAGGAGACAGAAACAGATTCTTCTTCATCATCGAATTCTTGTAACCAGAGAGATCCATATGAGCAGTCACAATGTAAAGCTGAGCCTTCTAGTTCACCGGCACATAGCCAAAAGAGTGCTTCCTCAGCCGGTTCTGAGCTCAGCAACTCATCACCTTTACCACTGAGAAGAGAGAATAATAAAAGCTTCTCCTCAACACCAAACTATATTGAAAGAAATAGTAAAGATGGTGAGGTCTGGTATGGGTCTGATGAATACTTAGCACTTCCTTCACATCTCAAACAGACTGAAGTATTAGCTTTAAAACTAGAAAATTTGACAAAGCTCCTTCCCCAAAAGCCCAGAAGAGAAACCATTCAAAACATTGATGACTGGGAGCTGTCAGAAATGAACTCAGATTCAGAAATGTATCCAACTTACCAGACAAAAAAGCACAAAAAAACGGGTAGAATTTCACCAAGCTCTTCGAGTGACATAGTATCCTCCTTAGGTGACAGTATTGAATCTGGGCCTCTCAGCGATATTCTCTCTGATGAAGATCCTTGCATGCCTGTATCTTACATTAGAAAATACATGGAAGAAAAGTCAGGCAGGCCTGCTGGCAGTCAGCCTACTGAGAATGAGACTTCTGCCTCAAATAAATCAGCTTTAATTCAACAACTGATGCAAGACATACGACATCAAGAGAATTATGAAACTATATGGGAAAAAATTGAGGTAAGGCAATAATCTCATGTCCTGCTGTGGTTTTCATAAGCCTATATGTGGAGATGGATCTGTGGACAGGATTAGAGTTGCTTTCCAATTTTTTTTAATGATGAAAATAGTCTTATCTAGTCATTGACAGAAAGAGTAGGGTTGGGATCACTGTAATCATAATAGGCTGAAGTTAATTTTAACTAATTATAGAGAAATTTCCTACATTATTTTATTTCTACTAGACTTGGGAAAACATATCAGTAGAGATTCCTTTTTTGCAAAGTTGGGTCTATGATAAATTATTTTTTTGGATGAAAAAAAAAATGGGAAAACCAGGGATCTTTGAATTTGAGTGACTTAACAGAATCTGCCTGTTTTCTTCATGAAACTTAATTGGTTTGGTCCAATCACATAATACATAATAACCACATTTCTTTCTGATTAGTTCTCTTCCATGGCAGTGATTATTTTCCCTCCAGTATTGGTGGAACTAAGCACTACNTTGTTTTAATTTTATTTTTAAACTCAAACAATCCTTTATAAATAATGACAACTTCATAGTTCAATATGCTAGAGTAATAATGGCACTAAACTATCCCATTAAACTTCAAATGAGATACAATTTCATTCCTGGCTTTTGGCACCACTTCTTCAGAAGTAACTCTTCTTTATGTAGTAGGAAAGAATATTTGCAATAGTTAACACTACAAGAGATCTTCTTAAGAAAAAAGATAAACTTTCAAAAGGGAGGTGAATTTGAATGAATAATCAAATAAGAACCTATTAGATTACTTTCATAGTAAATTTGTGTTTCAAGTTTCTGATGGGTTTGTCTTCTCGGCTGTTGTGCAGAACTCTCCCATTCAAAAACCTTCTTGTTCATCCTCAAAATACTTTAGTAAAATGACTGTCAGAAAAGAAAGTTCCACCTCTAATAGATTTCAAAATCTTTTGGAATTCATTACATGTGCATTGAAGCATAATCTTGGCATCTCAGTGCTAAATCTGGTAGCTGAACTGTCTTCTGTGCATCAAGCTCCATAAAAGCTAAAAGGACTTAGTTTGTAACTCCAGTAAATGCTGCTTATGATTTGTGATTTCAGTAACTTTTGAAGACATTAGAAGTATTATGATTACTGGAAAAGCAGCTGGGCTAAAGACGTTTGAGTATAAAGTCATGGCAGAAAATAACAGAGAGAAATTTCCTACAGGAGGGAGCAGCAGCTGTTAGCCTTGAAACAGTCAGCTGTAAAGGGCACCACTTACAGACTCAAGTTGTTGCATCCATTCTGATGGCTGGGGTTCATCTTCCGGACCCTGATGAAAGAGTCATCTTCTTGAGTGCAAGCTGCTCCTTGTGCTTAAGTTTGTGTAGTGTTGAAAATTAGTCCAAATGAAGCTGAAAGATACAGAGCCCTTTATTCTGTGCAAGCAATAAATCACATCAAAGCTGCTTGTGAATACTTAAGACTCATCTTTCAAATGATACCACAAGATCCTGTTTAAGGAATGAAATTGTTAAGTGTCTAGGGACCAGCTCCCTCCATTAGACGCTGACTAGCATCCTTTTGGCAAGAAGCAGGTGGCAGAGACACTTTGCATTACTCTCTCAAATAATTATTTTCCTCCAACTTCTTAAAGATAATTTTTTTTTGGGGGGGGGTGGGGAGGAAGATCACCTGTCTTTGAGTGATTCTCTGCAGCTGCAGTTCAGCCCTGCCAGGATGGAGAAATAAGAACCAGCTGTAACAACTGGCTGCAGCTGTAAACCCCCACTTCATCTCCACAACCATCCTCCCCTCACCTCCTTTGAACAGTGGATTGAGCTACTGCCTCTAATTAAATGTAGTTATCTCTTCTCTGGCCAGAGTGAACTCTTCTAGATACTCATTACAACTGCTGTTCTTGGCCTCGAGGAACTTTGCTACTGCTGATGCTGCTTTTTCTACACCACCTCCATGTTTCTGGTTGTGCTGAATGCATGAAAACTTTGATTATGGAGTCTGAAAATAATCTTATTGAGAATATTGTGGGAAGGGGCTCAGAGTAGTTTTAGACAGAAAAAAGACCAGATGCACAGAACACTGCTAGGAACAGAGACAGCTCAGTGATCCATGTCTTTAAAAGCAGCACATGAAAAGGTTTGATATGTATTTCATGCAGGATGATGCATGCTAGCTACACTATGACTTGAAAATGTATTTTCTTAATGGTGAATGAACATAAAACTTTTAAAATGTTTTGTAGAGTGATTATAGTAGTCTAAAATCCTTAGGAAATAACAGGTTTTCCCAAGCTGTTTATTTACATGAGTTTTTCCACCGTTGCTAGTAATTGTCTCTTCAGCTTGTAAGACTAGTTCAATACATGAGCTCATATACCAAGGTAAATCCTACCTCAGGAACACTACAGTGCCTTCCTGGGGTACTGTACTTTGGCATAAGTAATAGAAACAGAGAAAATTCCTCCCTTATGTGATGTTATGAAGTACTATGGCCAGCAGGTTGAGGGGAGTGATCCTTCCCCTTTACTCCTCTCTGGTGAGGCCCTACCTGGAGTATTGCACGCAGTTCTGGAGCCCCTACTAGAAGAGGGACATGGATGTGCTGGAACGTGTCCAGAGAAGGGACATGAGGATAATCAGAAGGCTGAAGCTCCTCTCCGATGAGGAGAGACTGAGGGAGTTGGGGCTGTGTGACGGGGGAAGGGTAATTAATGCAAGACAATATTTAAAAAATATTAAGAGTTTATTAATATTAAATATTCAGAACTCGCATCACCCCAATCACCATTTAATAACAACAGGCTCTTTGCAACATTATGGAAACTATATGCAGGCTATAATAGGATCCAGAGATAACTATTAAATATAAACATTGGTTGAACTTGATTTAAACTGGCAGAGAAGGCTTTGCAGCCAGTACGCCGCTTGCTCACTAGAGGGACACAAGGANGCTGTGCAGGCCAAATGCGTGGAGGGATCAGAGGCAGCAGGCACAGACACACCTTGGAATGGCAAAGGCGTCTGTGCTCCCTGCTGATCTCCTTTTATCCAATACAGCCTGAGACCAATGGGCCTTTGGACACAGGATAGCCAATCAAATGGCAGTTAGACCAGATTTGCCCATATTAGGTGAAACCATAGGCTTGCTTTATCCTTCTTTGGGCAGAACACAGCCTTGCACAAGGCAACCCTGTGCACCTTGTTTATCACAGGGTCTGGGCAGGCCACAGACCCCAGACTTAGTGGCTCCAGGCTCTTTTTCCCTTTTCCCACAGTTGCTCTCCCCAAAACAGCAGGAGGGAGAGCAGAAAAACATGCCTGGGCAAGCCAGGAGAGGTACAAGTCCAATTTGGCCTGCCTAGGCCTACCACGACAGGCTGTTCAGTCTGGAGAGGAGAAGGCTCCGAGGTGACCTTATTGTGACCTTTCAACATCTTAAAGGAGTCTACAAGAAAGCTGGGGAGAGACTTTTTAGGCTGTCAGGTAGTGATAGGACTGGGGGGGATGGAAAAAACCTAGAAATGGGTAGATTCAGACTGGATATTACGGGCAAGTTCTTCACCATGAGGGTGGTGAGACCCTGGAATGGATTGCCCAGGAAGGTGATTGAAGCCAAATCCTTGGAGGTGTTTAAGGCCAGGCTGGATGAGGCTCTAGACAGCCTGATCTAGTGTGAAGATCTAGATGATCCTTGTGGTCCCTTCCAATCCTAACTGATTCTATAGTTCTGTAATTGTGAATCTAACTAAAAATATCATGTCTTTGTCACAGTTAAGTCCTTTCTTTTACCAGATCTCTTGTTTCATAATTTCCTAAGCAGAACACCAAAAAGTGTGCCACTGAGTTTCCTAACTGCACAAATACCTGCCTTATCAATAAATCAATGCTACTCTTGTTAGCAGCAGTTATGTACTGAAGTCAGATCTGAAATGAGAACTTTAATTAAGGACAGAAGGAGCATGCTCACACCCATTAGTAATCTAGCTATGCTGTTGCAGATGTCTAACCTGATGTATTTTATTTACTGAGATTGTAAAACAAAAGCAAAATAACTCAACTTTTTGCCTTGGGACAACAACTTAGAAAAAACTGGCAGCCTTAAAATAATTGGAAGTTATATTTTAGCTAGGCAATAGGGCAAAAAAAGGAAGCTTCAATATTTTATTCTGACAGGAATTAGAATAAATCTGATAATATATTAATAGCAAGCAATTTACTAAACCTATGCTAAAGTATTTATTAGAAGCCTTATTAATTTTGCAGTTATATGAAAGATAGTCGTGTGCAGAAATGGATAAAATGTTTGGTCTCATATTTGCAATTTATGCAGATGATCTTGCATGACTGTTTTCATGCTGTTAACCTATGCCTACAAAGAGAACTCTGACCAGCCCATTTGATGTTAGATAGAATCACTTTCTTACTTTGCAATAAATGTTGCATTTCTTACTACATTTTACCTTGCACTGCAGCTAATTCTTCTTATGCCTTTAGTACTGGGCACCTCCTTTCTAGGGTGCATGACAATTTCTGTGGCAATTCCTTGCATGTTTTGGTATCTTCTTTTTGGATTTAAACGTGAGAACTATTGATACCAAACTCTGAATGTTGCTCTTATTATCAAAGTATCATTCAGGTTTTAGTAGCTACCCTAAATGAACTTTCGGAATACAAGTTAAGCACTGTTGTTCCTGTTATACTAACTGGAAGGGGGAAAGAAGAATATAACTCTTGCAGATAAATTCAACAGAGTTCTTTGCTGTAAGAAGATGGCCAATTGCCACTTCTCATATGTGGCACCAAGACCCCAAAGCATCAGCTTCAGAATCTTTAAGGTTTAATTTCTCTTAGAAAACTAAGATTGCCTTAAAACCATACAAGCAATTGTTTCTCCCCTCCAGCCAGCTCCCCATTTTAATGTGCAAATGAAAAATGAGAAGAAAAAAAATGATCTTTGGCTGATCTAATGAGATTGCATTTTCAGTCACTTTACATGAATAAAATGATAACAATTAATAGCACTTGTTCAGGCAGTTTTGTCTCCTCTAGAAAGCAATACTTGATCAACTATACTAACTTTCTTGTGCTGTAATCTATGATCACATAATCTCATCTACTTGATTTTTTTTTTTAGGGCAGTATTGCAAAGGTTAGGAATGTAACCATTTGCAAGACTCTCCATTTAAATGAAGATGAGTTTGCTTTGTGGGCCTCAGGGTTAATTGTATGGAACAAATTTCAGATTTTTTTTTCCTGTTATGCAGACTTACAACTTGTTTTATCTCCGGTTCCATTTCTGCAAGAGGCAGCTGAATGTCCTCTGCAAGAAGCAATATGATTTCTATTGATCCTATCCTTTTATCTCATTACATTTCATGAATTTGCCCTCAACTTCATTGTCTCTGTATTTTGCCTGAGGAGCCCAGTCAGCCTTGGCACTGGTTACCCACCTTCTTGACATGCCAAGGAAATAAAATAATGCTACTCTGCATGTTTAATGTGATGGGTTAGAGCATACCCCCAGTATCCTACAGCAAAGAGCTAGATAAAGATTTTACTGCCTTCCAGGATCCAGTCAGGGACCCTCTCACCCTTATGTAACCATTTATTCCTTCTGAACCCAAGACTCCTCAATGAAGAGAGATTGAAGACACCTTTCCAAATGATTGGAGTAACAGGAATAATTCTCCTGTCTAGGAGAAACTAAGGATCCATGTAGCCTAGAAAGGATAGTGCAATATCAGAGCTAAACTTGTTAATCTTACAAAAACCTTGTGTCTTTGAGTGGGATAGATCTGCTTTTTTAGAGGGTAGTCACAAAATCTGACTAAACAGTAGACTTCTGCAAATGGTTGATGGACTTGGCAGAACAAGTTTGTGTTGGATGTGCAGCTGGGAGCCCTCTTGGGCAGTGGAGAGCCAGTTGGTTAGGAAGTATTTGGAGAACTGACACAAAGGGGAAATAATTTCTGGTGTTTAGATTGAAAGGGGACAGAGTTGCCTCTGGGCTGAGCATGGACTTAAAACACACCGGTACAGTTAAGGGGGAAGTTGGATTGCTTTAGAGGAAGCACTTTGCACTTTTTATGTTTGGAGGTGATTTTCATCCTCAGATGGGAAAGCATGCAGAGAGGACAAATGAAGTTTGGGCTGTGGAGCTAAGGTAGCGAAGAACCAGTAGAAACTGTAACATTTGTAGGACTTGGTAACAGAGAAAAAGCATAGAACTAAAATCACAACAGAACAGCTGGAAAGAGCAAAGATAATCCACAGGGAACAGGACTGGCTTCTTTTGGGTTACCAGATAAAGGACTTTTAAAATGTTGCAATGCTCCCCTCCTGCTTTCGAAAACAGTGCTTCTGACACTCTTAAAACAAAGGAATTGTGTGTTTTTCCTAATAGAGTGCTTGCCAAGGTTTGTTCATCTCTGAACCTTACTTACACTGCTTGATGCAGTTTAGATTGAAATACCGCTCTTGGTTGATGATCAGTTCATAAAAAACAGTAGGAAAAAGAGGTACCAGATCCAGAAATTCCTTGGCAACTCTGCAGTTTTCTCAGCAGTCCTGCTGCTTTGTGCTGCATAATTGAAAACGTCACTTTGTATTTTCTGCCGAGAGTTGAGTTTGTGCTTTGTTGGGTTGAGTCTGATGCTATTGCCCTGCTTTGAGAACCTGTCCTGGTAGTTTTCAAGCTAGTTAAACTATTCTTAGCCAGTAATGCACTATGCATATGTAGCTCTCACTTTTATCCTAAGAAATACTTAGTTACTAGAAAATGATACTGAAACACTGAACTCTGTTCCTCCAAAACATTTAGTTCCTGACAGTTTGCTTGAACACTAAACAGCTTCTCCAAGTGCATTCACTTTTCTTTGTCATTTGCTTTACCACAGTCTGAGGGAGTTTGTCACCACCAATCTGTGTAAACTGTGCAAATCCTGAATTTGCAACTTTAGATGTAGCACTGACTGTAGGAATTATGCTTCCTTAATGAAACACATCTGTTGTGAAGCATATGTTTGATCGGAAGTGTTTGATTTCCCCTCAGAATGATTTGGCAGGGACCAGTTTTTGATCATGGGATTTTTTATTTATTTTTTTTTACATTCAGTATTTGAAAATTCATTCCAAATAATCTGGGGAGGGGGAAAAAAGAGAGAGAGAAAATCTGCTCACAAATATTTTTAGTAGCATTGATTTGAGGGTATGTCTTTACTAGTATGTACAACTGATTGTAAGGCATATGTCTGCATCCAATGTTTGGCTCACAACTGATATGAGACATTTGGCTGCAAAAAGCCTCTTGATTCTCTCTCATTGTGTTCATAGTTGAATACCACATCTCAGCTCAGGGATAGCTACTAACATCTTAGATGAACTGAGATGCAGCTGCTTTTGCATATTGATTCTCTGAGACCTCCTAATCTAGTGTAGTTACTCAGAGCAGCTTTAAGTGAGCATTGGCTTTACAACCCAGAGTCATGTCTTAGCCTAGTCACAAGCACACGTCAGAGCCATACACAATATTTACTTGTGAACTGGGAACATTCTAGAAATTGGTCAAGGATTATTTCTTACTGTTTAGATCTCTTCTAATAGGCAAAAGGGTGAAACAGAAAGAACATGGAGAGAGGGAATGCTACTTGAGTGATGGTTTGGGAGTTACCTCCCCCGCCCCCTCTGAAAAAGCACCCAGACTAGACTCAGTTGCCTGGAAGTTAAGGACTGAAGCTCTGTTTACAGCTCAGCACAATATACAAGCAGATATATACACAATAGACAAGAATATTTACAGAAATATACAAGTTTAAGGTAATACAGAAACACAACATCCCTCCCAGAAATCAGAGTCCCCAGCAGGGGCTCCCAACCACCCTTCAATTCTTTCCTCTACCTTGGGTTTAAACTGGCAGAGGGGAGATTTAGACTGGATGTCAGGAGGAAGTTCTTTACAGTGAGGGTGGTGAGACACTGGCACAGCTTGCTCAGGGAGGTTGTGGCTGCTCCCTCCCTGGAGGTGTTCAAGGCCAGGTTGGATGAGGCCTTGAGTGACCTGTACTAGTGGGAGGGATCCCTGCGTATGGAAGGGGTTTGGAAGTAGATGATCCTTGAGGTCCCTTCCAACCTTAGTATTCTAAGATTCTATGATTCTGTACCTTACTCCAGGGTCTGCCTTATGTGCGAGGTGAGTTTGGAGAATCAGCAAGTCTGTGGAGGTTGCAGATTTAAAAGGAATTCAGTGATACCTTGCAGAACTGATCAATATTTACTTTGAGATAATCTTATGATTGACTCTTTTCTGTTGCTGTCTGGGATTGGTCAGTGATTTCAATGAGGTAAAGGCACTCAGAAAACCCTGAAGTAGGGTTGGAAACCTTCTGTGATGGCACTAGATTTCAGAACACAGAGAAAGTTAAAATGCTATTGGGAATTTACTTCAGGGTGCATCTGGTGGTGTAAGAAGAATCTCCTTTTGATCACTACTGAATTCTCTGCAACTGGGGAGAGCTGGTTGCTCAGTCGTGAAGAGTTTGGGATAACTTCTGAGCTACCCTGCTAACTACCTATTTTAGGGCTCCCTGAAGTCCCATCATTATTAACAGAAAGCTATTGAATTTCCAATTGTGGTTTCTAATATTCCCCATAATGTGCTAAATATGGAGACAATGCTCATTGCTTTATGTTTTCATAGTGATGTGCCTTTCACAATATTTTAAGGTCTAGCTATTCTGTTACATAATACACTTAGGCTCTTGGATACTTATGTTTTATGTATCTTCTGTGAGGAAGTACAGAGCATTCCAGAAAGATACAGTATACCAAAATGACTATGCTCTATTCTAAATATTTCATTATTTAAATAATACATTGCTTCTAACTTCCACCTAAATCAAAGTCCAGTCTATCTACTGTTGTTAATGCATCATTGCCTTAAAATGTGTACATGTTGGAGATGAGTCACAGCAAAAGAAATGCTCAAGAGTCTAGAGAGGATTAACTTGAGAAGAAAGATCAGGTTTGCTTACGTAAGTTTATTGCATAACCCCTCAAAATATGTTCATATCTTTTGCTTTTTATTTATCTTGATATATTTTGACAATAACTGGTTTTCATTCCTTCATCCTTTCCAGTATGTTACGATGAGGGAAGAAACATTACAAGGCACTGACTCTTAAATCTTAGTTGTCATCATTAGACATCAGCGTGATTATAATTTGTAGCAAATATGGACAGGAAACTGTCTCTCAGAGGTTTGTTCCAGGCTGTGCATCTATGCTTACACAGGTATTTGGAAGTTATCCTGACAGCAACCAAAAAAAACAAACCAAAAAATGTTTTCTTTTTTTTTTTTTTTCCTTTAGATTTTGGAGCTCTGATGACAATCCCCATAAACAACTGAGCTGTTCTTAGAAAATCAAACTGTAATCTTATCTGAATATTCCTTTATTGGTAGTAAAGACTTGTTTTTAATACCAATTCTCATGTAGGGCAAGTAAGGTTACCTGTAGTAGTGCTAGATTTGCCTCTAGTTTCCCTTAGACAATGTGTGGAATCTCTCCAGGCTGATGGAGGGAGAACCAACAAGCAAAAAGATGTTTTCGTAATAGTCAGTGTAGATGTTCAAGTCACAGTAACTTAATGTTACTCATTGCTTTTTTTTCCTACTGAGGCCAGCATCTGACTACATGAAAGTTTCCTCATTGTGCTGTTTAAAGATGCACAGAGTATTTAAAAATGTCAGCACTGCTGTAATATTAGCAGCAAGTGAACTATAGCAGCTAGCATAAAATTGGCTCAGGTAAGCCCAAACTAAGGTCAATTTCATCTATGTACTGCAGTGCAAATCTCCTACAGCTGTACTGTGGACAGAAAAACAGAAAATAAAATAGCAAATTTGTTAGAAACAGCAAAGCTTCTGAGGTTAAAAATTAAGACTGTGACAACAAAATAAAGACCAGAGATTGGTTTTATGTATCCTTTAAGCATATCCAAATTTGGGCATGAAAAATGTAAGTCACAGTTTAGGTTCTAAATGGGATGTAAAGGAATTCCCACTAGAGACCACTGAAAAAAGAAACTATCTAAAAGGGAAGGTGGATTAATTAGGAAACAGAAGAAAAAGCTATTAATGAAGGAACTAATAGTGACAAGATTTCTTTGGAGACTGCAGGTGAACAAGAACCGAGTGCATAACAGGAGGTTAAATTAGGAAATTACAGGAACAATAAAGGAGTAAATAGGTACTGAAACTTAACCTCTCCTTGTTGAGGCCAAATTTAGTGAATAGTGGCAACCACCATTTCCTTTGTTTTTATGCAGGGAATCTTAACTGTAAAACAAGCTAATGGGTCAAAGAATTGTAACACAGCTTGTGAGATGACAGACTTAACATCTTCTAACCAATTAGCCTTCAATAATAGGAAACGCTGCAATCTGAATTTGAGGGGACATCTTGGTCATTATAACCTAAGTCAACTCAGTGATACAGCAGAGGTTAATATATTTAGTAGTTACCTACAAGCAAAGAGCATCTGTTTAATGTCAGTAAAAAAGTGATTTCCTTTCAGCTCGGAAAACTTTTAGCCATGGTGGTATATGGCCCTCTTGAGGCCAAAACTTGTTACTGCACCTACAGATCACATTCCCCTTTCAAATGAGGGATGTGCCTAACTTCCCAAGTGCAATCGTTAGAAACTCAGAGATTAAAGAAATCATAAGCTGGAGTATTTCCTGGTTATTAAGAACATTTTTGCTTTTGTTTATTTTCAGGCGGTTTTTTTTTTGTTGTGTTTTTTTATTTGTTTGGGGGTTTTTTTGGTTTTGTTTTTTTTTTTGCTTATGTATTTTATTCCAACAAATGTAATGCAGAAACTTTTTTTTCCTGAATTTTAAACATCTAAAAATATAACCAGTGCATGAAATTCTACAGAATTTGTGAAATACGTTAAAAAGAATGAACTCTATGTCTGAGGGAAAAAAAATACAGGCATATTATCCCCACAAATATAATTGCCTTCTTTTTTTGTCATTTCAAAAACCATAGTTAATCAAATAAGTAGTCTCTCATCCTAGTTTGTGGCCATAAGGTCAAGAATATAGTGGCTTTCTTCCTCCATCACATATTGGCTTGCTTACTGGAAGTGTTATTTAACAAAATCAATGACAGGACAAGGGGCAATGGGTTTAAACTGGCAGAGGAAAGATTTAGACTGGGTGTTAGGAGGAAGTTCCTTGCAGTGAGGGTGGTGAGACACTGGCACAGGTTGCCCAGGGAGGTTGTGGCTGCTCCCTCCCTGGAGGTGTTCAAGGCCAGGTTGGACGAGGCCTTGAGTGATCTGTACTAGTGGGAGGTGTCTCTGCCTATGGCAGGGGGTTGGAACTAGATGATCCTTGAAGTCCCTTCCGACCTTGCCATGCTATGATTCTATGAAAACCAAAACAACAACAAATGAGATTTTAAATAAAAGGCACTGTAAATTCTATGGTATCCATTTTGTACATACAAGCTGGCTAATTGAATTCTTTTGCCGTTGTTTGGGGGTGCACATTTTTGGAGGTGCACAAATCTCTTTTTAATTGACATCATGCCGTAGGGCCACTCTGATTGCAGGCTACAGAAACAGCCATGGTGTATGTGTATCACGTGCATCTTTCAATAAATTGAGTGCTAGGAAATTTGGTTCATTTCTAGCAAGTATAAGATCAAAGAGAAAAGGAATGTTGCAAACAGTTAGGGGAGGTGCCAGCCTGGCTGCAATCAAGCAGCCTCCGCTGCTGCCCAGTCTGCGTGCAAGGTAGCAGCTGACCATCAGCAGCAATAACAGCTGCACAGGGCATTCCACCCCCAGTTCACTATCTGAAGCCAAAATACTCAGAGTATGCAAAGCAAGGAATGTTGGTCATCCATAACTGTCTATTTTTCAGAGCAATATATAGCTAATATATTACAGAGGCCATCATGTGGAAAAATTGCAGATGAAGATCAGTTTGGCTTTTGGATGCATTTTGGCTGACAATACATACATTAACTGTAAAACAACCAGAAAATAAGGTATGGTGCCAAAACAACATTCAAAATGATTATGTGAAGAGGCAAAGAAGTATTTCCAAGTACCCCTCACATCACTGTAAGTTCCTTCAACATCAAAACTTAATATTATCAGCATCTTCAGAAAAAGCACCGCAGACAACTAGCTTCACTGATGACACTGATGATCAATTCACATTATCCACAGAGTTTGGGTTAAGGCTGCTGCACAACAAAAAATTCATACAGAAAGAAAGAGGACAGTTACGATCAGGAGATTTGATTTGAGGTTTATCTGCAAAGTAAATAATAAATTTGCACTTACAAACAACAGGTGATGAACTAACTTCTGTGTTTTCTATTCTAGTTTAGAGTTGTACAGAGCAGACAGAAAAAAAAATCACGGGACTGTGCAATAGGTGTGAATGTACTGCAACATTGTGACACTGCCCCTTCAACAGGACATATCAAGACATTTTGACGCCAGAGACAAGCTCCTCTCCTGTGTAGTGCTCAGGATCCTTCCAGAAGCCAGACATTCCTCCCAGCTGCTGCTCTGGAGCTGAAGTTCCTCTTTCTGGAGGTTCTTTGCATCACCTTTCTTGGCCCAGGCAGACCAATATGCTGCTCTTGTCCTTCCCTCGATACATCATTAGCTACTATTTTCTGGAGATGTTGTTTGTAACTTGCTCCCTGGTTTACCAACTGAGTGAAACAGGATTATATTGCCTAAAAGCATTCACATCTCTTAGCTGGTGTCTAGATACAGCTATTCTTTGAATATTCAGGGTCACATGAGGATGTAATCTAAAAAGGCCTCATTTTAGGATATTTGATGGTGTGATATATAGGCAAAAATTGAAACTTACTCTCTATTTGGTAAAAATTTAGGTACCTATCTTTATGCCTTAGGTGCTGCTTAGCCCTCTTGGATTTTATATAAAGAAGAAATTACTCAGAAAATAACAATTTGAAGAGTAGTGAGTGTTTCTGTGAGACAGGACCAAGGTCTTTGTGAATAAATTTATTTTCAGAAAGTACATATTCAGTCCTAGGAATATGATGAATTTCGAAGACCGTTCTGGATATCCTTTGGAAGTTTGTACATTACTCAGCTCACTCACAGTATCACAGTGGCTGACTTCTGCTTTAACTAGAAGAGCTTTTGCCAGCTTACACATTTTCCAATGACCCAAAACATATCACACTTCTATCTTTAAATTGTTTTTAACTAACCAGAAAGAACTATCTTGTCCTTTGCTTGTACTAGCTTCTCCTCTATTACCCATTTTCTTATTGTCTCTTTCTCCTGTTCTGCATTTTCAGGGCTTTGCTATCCTTGAAATTCTCTGTTTCTGCTTTCTGCTATTTATATTACTCACTCCCTAGTTTCAGTAGTTTCTTTAGCAATATTCACTCAGTCAATCTCAAAATTTCAGACAGACCAGGGATGCTGAATGAGATGGGCAATACAAACACGCAAGCACAGATTTACACTGCAGAGGTTTTCTGACAAAAGCCAGTATTTATTAGAACTCTGGCAAACATTTACTTCTTCAAGTAATGTATCTGTGTCTGGATAACCCAGTGGTGATGAAGCCTATTTGTGCACAAGTGGTGGGGTTTTTGTTAAGGTGACTTTCACTCTGGTGCGGACGCTTTGGCTCGCTGGCACAAGCGTAGTTTCCAGGCGGTGAGAAGCATCTCCACGAGAGGGCTGGCAAGGACCATGTTCCAGCCAGCCCCTTCTCTCCAAGGCTAGGCTTCTGCTCAGTCTCTGACACTGCCATCCATCACTGTGGCCTGACGTGGAACTTGAATGATTTCAAATATTGCCTCAAAAAAGACAGATTCAAATTAGTATGCATGATAACTTAGGAGGCAGATAAGTAGAACTATTTTCTGTCATCTAGAATGGGAAGGCATATGTAAATGTTTGCCACACAAAGAAGGATATGCTAATTTACTTATTCGCTTGATTCCCAGGAGTGCTTTGAATCTCACACCACTTTTGAGACACAGCACTGGCCTCCCATATTTTCTCAGCACGAACTCTGTCCTCATCTGAATGAATGCAGGAGGCCTGACACTTTATACTGCTTTGTGCCTGTATTATGTTACATCTCAGGTAGAAAACAGGGCCATGTAAGTATGGGAAGACATCAGCAGCCATTTTGTATGCTGGCATTATTGCCATCAGAGCAGATGGCATTTCTGGAGGTTTATAACAAATCCATATTGCTGTTAAGTTCATACCAGATGATTCTTTAAATGATGGATGAATCAGGCAGTCTTTCCTTGCCCCTCCCTTCTCCCCACTAGTCCTCTCTACTCTTGAACACTTGCAAAGTCACAATGACTCTGGACTTTCCTATAAGACATTCATATGAATAACTGTCTTGACTTAAGGGTTGTAGGGATGTCCTCTCTCCAGCAGTGTCCTTCCAGTCCATGGATTTCTCTTCTGTGGTTCCAGGCATTCACTGATCCCTCAAAAGGTTGAGGGAAATGTTATCAGTGGTGTTGGAAACTTGTCTGCCAGCTAAGAGTATAGCTCTCAGGAACACAGTTTAGAAGCATTTGGCTTACTTTTGCTGTATCTATCTTTGCCCCACAGTCAATCTTCTGATACTAAGAATATCCCTTTTTACATCTCGTACATTTCAAATAGCAGCAGAGGCCCTATGGTAGTTCTTTCTAAAATAGAAAGTAGATCTTCACCTTGAGCAAAAGGTAGGACAAAGCATAGGGGAAAGAGAGAAATATGTTTGTGAAACCATGGAAAGGTTTAAGTAATTTAGAGGTACATTTAGGAATTATTCTTAACATTCAGATTGACAGCTTTTTGTAGAACCAGAAATAAAGTCAACAGTCCCATGGGGTCAGTGAATTTTTTTATTGCTCAGGTTCACAGTCTTTCAATATAGTTCCTTTCAGTGGATTGAAATCTAAACCCTTTGTATGTTTCCCTGCAGCACAGGTTTTTAAAACCTATCTTGCCTTTATGGGTTATGATTCACACTAAGAATTTGTTTAAAAATATTTTCTGCCATTCTTGCTGTAGTCAAAATATGGAGAAGTAGTGTGGAAATGTTAGCAAAATCTGTTTGACTTAGTAGTGGAGCAAAAGATCTGGAGAAAAAAAAAAGAGTATAAGTACTCTATCATCAGCTTTTAGGGACAAAGCTAAAAGTGAGTTAATTTGTAGTGTTTTCCCAGGCTTGTAAGAACTGTGTTTTGTTATCCTTGCTCTTCAAAACTAATCTTCCTGAAAAGCGGAAACACATTTGGCTGGCTGTCCTTGATATAACTCTAGATTTTTATATGTGTATTAATGCTTCATGTTTTCCAACATCAGAATGCATCCTGGGGACTCTGAAACCAGGCAAAGTCACAAGTCAGTGACCATACTGTGCTACCACTTGCTGTTCCATAACCATATAAGTCATGACCAATTAGAGGGATGCCTGTTAGGGAAAATACATTTAACAGTTGTTTCTGATTCTGTGTGTGGTAGTTGGGCACAAAGCCTGGAGGTGGCACCCATGAAAGAATTTTGTAATTTAACAGTAATTTAACAGCCTCAAAAATGCTTAGCTGGACAGTATAGAGTAGAAGACAAATATCTGCCTTTAGATGGACGTCCACTAGGCAAAGTATTTAGTCTTTATCTTTTCCTTGTTTAATTAATTAATGTGCAACTTAAGTTGCACATTCTGGGGTTATTGAGTAAGTGTGGTGCTTCTTTAGCAGAGAGCTGCTAAATTCTGTTTCTGAAGTACCTGTGAATGAATATACCCTGAACTGCTGTATTAAAAATGGCCGTTCTGCTGATCTGGTCAGTTGAATGTTTCTGTGAGGTCACTCTGCCACAGAATCTTGATGGTATTGACACAAAGAATATATTTCATTGTGATGCCTTGGTTCCTTAGGGATCTCTAACATCTATATTGCTAATGGTTTTATTGTTGCCTCTGGATCTAACTCAAATTAGATTGACCATGGCAGTTTGTGGCAGCCTCATCCTCTTGAGTACCTGGATTTCTTTGGCTTACCTTTCCCTATGAAGAAAGTGCACTTTTATCCTTTTGAAAATGAAGCCCATAGGCAGGAATGCGTTCCTCCTGAGACTAATATGCAAGTCCTTTTGTGGTTAGACAAAGAGTTTTCTTAATGCATTCTGTGATAGAAGTGCCCTTAGAGCCAGCCCATCCTTGTACACAGACCCCTCTGTGAGCTCGGTCTTTTTGTAAACTGGGAACAGACTTTACAACACTGTCTGCTTGCAACAAAATTGGACATTCATTTTTAAGCACACAGCCTCATAACCAATTCTTTTAAGAAGAGTACTCCCTCTGTATAATAAAAGAGAAGGTGGAAAGGAAAAAAAAAAAAAAGGTCTGGGGTAGTGATTTAACAAGCACTGTTGTCTGATGCTTCCACACTGAGGTTCGAGAAACACAACAGATTTTCCACCATCACTCTTAACTACCATAGCAAATGATTTTAGTATGTTTGCATTTAATAGTTTGACACATCTCTTTTATTCTGGTATTAATCTTAGTTTAAGTCATTGCAAGGGCTTTGTACTTTTACACATGCAACGATCAGAAGTACCTTAAGTGTAAGCCAGACACTGTACATCTTAAACAAAAACATTTGACTCGTAAACTAAGTAGTGTTAACAATGCACAGCCTAAAATCACAAACCAGAAGGCATTGAAATAATTTTGCTACCTGTGCCATGTAGGCACTGTAAATCCTAGAACTTCCATAAAAAGCAAAGCCAAAAGCCAAAATTCGATCTAGGATGAGGGGTTATAACACTTTTTGTAATGTTCTTTAATAAATGCAGTTGCACCCTTTATGTTTTATGGCATGATTTTGGCAATGTTAATGCTAGCTTCCAAAAGCTATCCAAATTTCCCATCTAAAGAAACTTCACTATTAAAAAATAGATTAAAATCATCTATGATACTACTATTTTTAGCATTTTTTGGTTTGTTTGTTTTTTTGTAACCATAAATGTGCAGTCTCTTAGGTTAAAGCTCAAAAGTAGAGAACTGGGTTTTAGTCTTTTTCCATTCTAAATATGGCCTAATAAAAGCTGGATTTGTAAAGTGATAGCTGCAGCTGGGATGGAAACTTCCCCCTTTCCTATCCCATTCAATTAATGAAAGCTGAACTTCAAAGTCTAAATGAGATCATTTGAAGTGCTAAAATTATTGAACACCAGGACTGTTTACTTCTCTGTCTGCCAAAAAAAAAAAAAAAAAAAAAAAAAAAAAAAAAAAAAAATTTAAAAAAAAAAAAAAAAAGCTTGAAATGTAAAAGTAAAATGAAACCACTGAAATAAAGTTAGGAAACTTTAAAAGTTCTAGTGCTAGAAGTGATGTTAGCTTGGTTGAGAGGCATTTATACATACTTTTAAGTTAATCATTGGACAGTCATACCTTTTTTTTTTCATGGCTATGACAGTAAAAGCTTTTCTGGGAGATCATAGTTTTCTGGTGCTCAGAAAACTGCAATGCAAAGGGAATATATCTGAACAACACCTCTGACAAGAGAATATACATAGATGTCATCAGGGACTGGAGCCTTTCTAGAGTGTTATAAGCACTTAGGTTGTTGTCACTCGTTTTGTAGCTGTTATCAGTAGTTTTTGGTCAACTGCTCATTATTTTGCTGACAGCCCATAACATTTCTCCTGGGCTCTACTTTGTCCTTTTTTAGTCTTGAGTATTGGCTGTGCCACCCCCTCCATAGGAGCATGCAGCTAGAATCAATGGACGCCAAAACTTCTCCAGCTGACTCATTTGATGGCAGTAAGCATCAGCCTTGGGTCTGCTGCCGCAAGTTTGGAAGTGGGATGTTAACGGACATCTGTTTCTAAAAGAGGTCAGTCTTTGACCAGAGAGAAGGTGAGCTTCTGAAGTTCACTGGGAAAGTGTAGGATGGCACTGTGAAAGCTGGAGAGACATGAAGAGTGAGGAATTCATAGACCATGCCAAGAGGCAGTAGCAGGTTGGAGAGGGGGTCCAGTGAGGTGTGCCAAATAGTCATCATAAGTAGGGAAGAATGTGCAAATAGGATCCAGCAAAACAGGGAAAAGGAATGGAGACAGGCACAAACTGCTTGGGATGCCAAAGACTGCCTATTTCTGTGAGGAGTATTTAATTTTTCTGGGATTGACAGAACACAGAGAGTCCTATTAAATGTAATGAATTGTATATGAGATTTACTCATCTGATCATCTCTTTAGGCCTTGGTGCTATGCTCCTGGGTTTCTTGTGCTGGCAGCACACTACCACAGCTGCTCAGCTGCTCTGCTATGCCATATGCCAGACACAACCAGGCTGCCTAACCCTTTGACCAGCATATTGGGTATAGGGAGCCCTGCAACCCTGAGCAGCAGCTAGGGGATCTGTGTCTTTTGCATGGCCTTGTATTTAGCAGAACAAGGCAGGTAAACACACTTTCAGGTACATCCTTCCACTGCCCAATATCCATTCATGCCTTTGGCCTCTGACCTTACCCATCCCTGCCCTTTTTTGGGTGACTCAGCAAGTGAATTCTCACATCTTGTGACTCAAATGAATTTGAGTGTTCTGGTCACTAATAAGGAAGTCTCAGGATATTTAGTTTAATCCTATCAATTTTCTTTCTAATTCTTCAGTTAGTTAATTCCTTAATGTTAAAGAATTCCTTAATTCTAAAGTATATTTTCATTCTGTAAGACACCAAAGCAGGCATACTGAGTTAAATCTTCCTCCCTCCCAATACTTACAATGGTCTGTCTCTTTCATTATTATCCATCCAGAGAGAACAGAATTACACCACAAAAACTAACTTCGTGCATACCAGATTTCAGATGAAGACATTTTTGCTCTAGCTTTGTTCAAGGATGTGTGATTGGAACTTTGTTCCTCTCCCTAGGAAAACCTGTAAACTTATCAGATAATAAAATGGAAAGCTGAATGTTTTGAAGGTGAATGTTTGAAAGCTTTCCATGTGGGGTATTGAAGAGCCTTATCACTATTTGCAAAATTTATTATACAAGAGGGAAGTGGACATGCTGGAGTGTGGCCAGAGAAGGGATATGAGGATAATCAAAGGACTGGAGCACCTCTGCTATGAGGACAGACTGAAAGAGTTGGGACTGTTCAGCCTGGAGAAGAGGAGGCTCCAAGGTGACCTTATTGTGGCCTTCCAGTATCTGAAGTGGGCCTGCAAAAAAGCTGGGGAGGGACATTTTAGGATATCAGGTGGTGACAGGACTAGGGGGAATGGAGCAAAGCTGGAGGTGGGGAGATTCAGGCTGGACACAAGGAGGAAGTTCTTCACCATGAGGGTGGTGAGACCCTGGAATGGGTTGCCCAGGGAAGTGGTTGAAGCCCCATCCCTGAAGGTGTCTAAGGCCAGGATGGATGAGGCTCTGTCCAGCCTGATCTAGGGTAGGGTGTCCCTGCCCATGGCAGGGGGCTTGGAACTGGATGATCCTTGTGGTCCCTTTCAACCCTGACTGATTCTGTGATTCTATTCTAAGTTCCTACAAATAATCTGACAGCAATCCAGCAGCTTTCTTTTTTTTTTTCTGTACTAAGCAGCATAAGAACAGCTTTATGCTGTGTCAGGGAGGAGCTTGAGGTTTTTTATTAACATCAAGCTTACACAGTACAGAGCTATTGCATTTGTAAAACTGAACCAGCTTGTCAAAAGCAGAGACTGGATTGTACTGATGTTACTTTTTTGCCTGTTCTGTTCTGCCCTTTTCTCCCAGAGGAACTCTTGTACAGTAATTTTGAGCTTCAATGTGGCTGACTATGGGTTTTCAACTTCCAAGGTGTTTTGATGGAAAATACAATAGTTTAATTTCCCATTGCCAAAACATGAACTGGGTAGACGCTATACTGTTTTCATTATAAGTGTGATAGTGTCTAGATCAGACCCTTAACTGGTATAAATCAGCATAGCTCTGCTGAAGTTTATACCTGTTGAAACTCTTTCTTACTTAAGAATGATTAATAAAATTCTACAGAAGGGAAAACAAGAATTCAAACAGAAAAACCAGAAAGGTAAGAAAAGTCTAGGACAGAAAAAAACCTGGAAAATGTCCTGTTTTGGTTAAAATTTGTCATCCACAGATTTTATTTCTTGCACTGAGTATGCTTGGATTTGGATTTAGGATTACATGCTAAGCTTCATCTTTGTTTTGATACTAATTTATGTTGTAATATGTTCTTTCAGAATGTAGATTCATGCTCTGACAGAGACTCACAATAGATTTTCTGGTTTAGATTTTCTTTTTGTTTTTAGAATTTATTCTGTTTAAAGCCTTTGTTTAAAAGGTATATTCTGGGAAATATCCTAAATGATGAGAGAAGCAGCTACTATAATGCTGTTTGTGTTCCCACGTACACATACATCATTAACTGCATTCTGTTTCAACTAATGAGGCCACGTTGATGATGCAGAAATGACTCCATGTTGGTCAGTCTGTGGAAAGGCAGTGGCCCTTCAGTCAGAGAGAAATTATTTTTCGGACTGCCCCTCTGTTATGAGACTTAGGAGACCTAAATCTGTATTTATGACAGGGCTACATGGGCCACTGAACTACAGATGTTCCCTCTCCAAGTACGAGGGGGCAGGCAGCCTTTGCCCCCTTTCTGGCTGCTGGCACCAGCTGGGTCAGCACAGTAGAACAGTTTGAACAAGATCTAGGCTGCAGCTCATGGTGAGCTCTTGCCTACATTTCAAAGGCTGTCAACAACTACACCTTGACAAAAATTCAATGATGAGAAGGTGAAGTTCAGCACCAATGGCAAACTGTGACTCCAGAGAGCTGCTGCTGTTGATGGTATTCACATGGGTTCCAGTTCTCAAACAGGAGTGGCCTCCCAGGTAGGGATGAGTCATGAAGCTGGTGGATGGATGATAAAGGTAGCTCTGTCCTTACTGCCATCAGGCTACTAAAATAAATAGGGTGAAACCATAGGGCTTGCTGTGAAATCCTTGGGATATTGCTCTGACCATTAGGTTGTGATGCGTGGAACAGGACCTGCACTGTTGCAATTTCATCTTGCATACAGTTTGATGTAAAAGTCGTTTTCTGTTTTACGCACCTTCTCACGACTTAAACCAGGCCGCCGGCAGTTTCGCCGTGGTGTGCGCAGCCACAGGAACATCGCGGTCCCGTTTGCGGTCCCGTTTGCGGTCCCGTTTGCGGTCCCGTTTGCGGTCCCGTGGGTCCTCCAGCCAGGCGAGTGCCCGGGGTGCGGGGCGAGGGCGCCCGCGCACATCGCGGGCAGCGGCGCCCGGTGCGGGTGGCTCGGCGTCGGCAGGTGGCGCTGTGGGCCCAGGCACGACGTGTGGGCTGGCGAGTGGCGCTACCTCGCCTGTGCGCTGCGCCCTGCCCGGCAGTCCCTGACTCGGCTCTGCTCTTTTGCCGCCCGGCCCTCTGCTGTTTTCGGTTTCTGCGGTTATGCTTTTCGGAATGGATTCGATAAAATTTTATTGCCGTCATTTGAAAAATGGTAGGATTATTGTCATGTGTGGTGCCGAGCAGAAGAAATGCTCGGGTGCTCCCCTCGGGCACCATGTCACCCAGCCGCGATTCCGACGTGCTAGGTGGCACTGATCCTTGGAGCCTTACCGCTTTAGTTGTCGGTTAACTTGGTTTATCGGGGTTCTGGTGAAGGCTGTATCAATAGTTTTTAATCTCAAACTGCCCCCCAGGCATTGCCTGCGCCCCACGGAGGCTGGCTAGAGCCCGCAGCCCGCCTCAGCCGTTCGGCGAGCGGATAGGCGCTGGGCAGGAGCCTGCCGCTTGGGAGTTTGGAAGCACCACCCTGAGTGGCAGACGTTAAAACACCGGCACGTTTTGTGAGAGGCCAGAAAACTGGGCTGCTAGTTGTTGCTTTTTCTACTGGTGCAAACCTGCAATGTTTCCGAGCACCCTTTTGAAGGCATGCAGACGTCGAGTACCGCAGGCAGATGTTATACGTGTCTGTTTTCACGAAATACATGACGCATATACAAGAGAGAGCCTTCCTTCATTTTTTTTCGTGCTTACCATATCACCTTGTCTCTCAAGGACAGCATATTGCTAAAATACAGGCAGAGATTTATTGGAGAGACTAGGACTTTGCTCCTACTGCTCCTCTCCCCATCAGCTCACATCTCCCACTCCTCCACTTGTCAGGCATCTCTTACGCTGCACTGTGAGCTGGAAAAAAGCAAGCAACAGAGCTAGGGGAACATCTTACCCAGAGTCTGTCCTGTGGCTTGAAGTGAGTAACATAGCCCATGTAGCATGGCCTGCTGTGGGAGAAAGGAGATGCTGCTCTCTTTATTACTTGCCCCAGAGTGGTGACATGTTGTCTTAGTCACCGTATCCTCTGGGTTGTTTATTCTGTTTCTCTTCTCCCTTTCTGCAACGTCCTGATAAACAGCCTGCAATGAAACCTGCAGCTAAAGAGTTTTCTCCTTAGAATGCTTTGAGAGACAGTGGAGGCAATAGCCTCCTCCTCATCCTGAGGACTTGTAGGGACTCACATAAGAAATAGTAATAAAAACAAAGTTTTCAGAATGCTTCAGTGAGTGCTGCCAGGCCTGCAGTATGCACTGGAGCATTCTGCCAGAGGCTGGTGTTGGTTCAGAAGCACTGTAACTTCAGCTGAAAGCCAGGAGTTGATTATTGGACCCTGCTTGGCACAGTGTTGAGACAAAATGACTGCTACCATGAATTTTCAAGGAAATGTAGCTCTACTTGGTCTGGGTTATTATCATTGCAGTTCTTTGCATAACACAGCTGTGCACCAACTGCTCAGACTCCTGTTTCTGACTTGGTTAGAATTCCAGTTTCATGTGCCACTTCGGGGAAGGGGATTTGGGCTCCCAAGTCACTCAGGAGCCTTTAAAAGATTTATGCTTCACTTGGTTTTAGCTATCTGAACAGACTAATAATTATCAGAAATCATTCCATAAATAAAGTGGTGAGAGTGAGATACTGAGTATGTATACAAAGTTGTTATCTAACCGGAAGTTAAAATTCTTAACATGCTGCAAAATTCATAGTTAATAACTAATAATATAACCAGTATTAAACCTAACTTAATTTAGTCTTAGGATGCTTGTAAGAGATGGACACTTCTCTTCAAACTTAATTTTCAGGGTGCTTATAAGCATCACGGTCAGTTCATTCTATTTACTCTCTTGCTTTGTGGCAGATAAGACTTTGGTAAAATTATCTGTACTCAGTATGTGCCTACAGTATCATCCAATCATGTAAATTCAGGGGCACTATTTTTAATCAGAGAAAATAATTGGTACTAATCTTGAAATAAATGGTGCTCCGGAGAAGCAGGAGCTGCTATCTTCTCAGGAGCACCATCTGTGTGGCTCCTATGCAATCAGCAATATTTATATTAAATGCTATATATTCTGCATCACCTACTGTTTGATTTCTTCTGAGTCTTATCCTTTGAACCAAAACAGGAATCACAAGACCCAAGTTCTGACAAGTAGTTTCTTCCCTCACTCTACTGATGTCTACCTTGTTAACGCAGCTTTGTTCTGCGCCTTTTTCAGCGAGCAGCGTTTGCGCTACACCCAGTTTGCCCAGTGCAAGGTCTTCAGCTCAATTTTCATTGTGATCAAAATGTAGCTTTTTGTATAATCCTCTCATATCTTCTAAAACTTTGCTGTTTTCTCCATTTCATCAGTGTCATATGGATCCTGCGTTATTACTTTCCAAAATACCGCCTTAGATTATCCCCAGAAACACCATTCTGCTTCTCACTTACTAGAAGGCCAGTTGGTAATTGGTTTTTTCTTAGCATACTTGTAAAAGACAAAATTGTACTATACAGTACTCTTCTGGCTTAAAAAAAAGAGTGCACGTTTTCCAGATTGCCATTTTACTAACAAATATGCTTTTCTTGTTCTTTCTTTTTCCTTATCTGGTAAGGGGTTTGTAAGCAAGCTGGATGAATTCATTCACTGGTTAAATGAAGCCATGGAAACAACAGAGAATTGGACTCCTCCTAAAGCAGAGACAGACAGCCTTAAACTGTACCTGGAGACACACTTGGTAGGACAAGATTACACTGTGATTATTATCAGTAATTGAAGTGTTCTGCTGTGCTTTTTATTTGATTATTTTTTTTTAATTACTAGTGTGCATCTATATTTTAATGTAGGACTTGCAGCATTACAGTTTATTTTAATGAAAGTACCAACAAATTGTTTTCTGTGTTGAAATATGTACTGATAGCTTTCTAATCGTTAATTTAAAAGCCAGAATTCTGCAATTCTGGAATTGTCTCCAAAATGGAAAGAGGCAATAGCAAAAAAGAGAAAGGGTAATGGTTTTTTTCTGCTGAATTCTATGATTTTTAGTATACTGTAACATCAGTGAAATTCTTATAAAGAACTCTCATTTTCTCTCACACAGTTTTAACATAATAGAGACTCTTTTAAACAAAATATTTGAAATAATTCTTTCAGTTGTTTTACTTGATATGCATTTCTGATGTGAATTTAATACAACTGTCACTAATCTTGTTCTTGTGCAAAAAGCTAAAACATTTTGTGGAAGAAGAAAACAGATGAATAATCTTCTGAGTATATTACAGGCTAGAATTATAGATTAAGAAGTATTTTTATTGTTATGAATTCTTCTGAGGAGTAATTCTGGTTCTGAGGAGATGAAACAAAGCTGAATTGAACCAGGTATTAAGTTCCTCAAAAGCAAAATTGTACACTGTAGGTAGAGAATAGAGATCAGTATATACTACACAATTGGTAACTGTTTTACCTATTGTAAACTGCTCAATCTGGTAGAAATAAAAAAAAAAACCCCAACATTGAAAACTAAGCTATGAAATTCTCTCTCCCTTTGCCAAAATTTAAGTTCTTGCCAGTATGCATCGAAAGAAAACCTGGTGATAGCACTATTCTGACCTAGTCAGCTAAGAATGCCAACTAGATAAACCAGTGCATTAACTGAACCCACATTAGAGCATCAACCAGCAAAGCTCAGTCTCATTTCCAGTCTCTGATAATCTGATGCTTTATATATATATATAATGGTCCTAGGAAGTCACATGATACATTACAGGAAAAATTTTCATCCTAAACCCTACATTAATCCTGGAGTGACCTTTATTAAATTAGTTAAGTCTACACTGGCCACATATACAATTTGAACCAAACTCAAAACTATCTTCACAATTTTAACTTTCTTTTCTGTCTTTTGTTCTTGAACATTTACTGTTGTAGTATCACCTGCTAGATTAAGTGCCCATTATGTGTGGTAGTCTATCAAATGCAGTACAAGGGCAGATTTTGGAATTTGTGTCAGAGTTTGATTTTTGC
Organism: Semnornis frantzii; assembly: GCA_013399775.1. NCBI lineage: Eukaryota > Metazoa > Chordata > Aves > Piciformes > Ramphastidae > Semnornis > Semnornis frantzii. Next base: position 5,377 of record VWYK01058261.1, on the reverse strand, counting down.
ATTGTACTGCATATGCTCAGTCCCATGGTTGCCATCACATTTACAGGTGCTCTCCAGACACAGAGCACACCTTAAGATCAGAGCTCAGAAAAGGCAGTTTGTTTTCCTCTTACTCTGCAATGTGAAACTTCTGGAATGATGAGTTTTCATGAGTAGAATTGCAGTTTTCACTCTTGATTGGCTAAAAGGAAACATACTCCAGGAACAGGGCAATCACAAGCATATCTCTGTCACAGTTAGTTTCTTTTTCCCCTTCTTCCATGGAGAGGAACACAGTAGCTCTTTTGTGGGCAAATTGCTTCCAACCTTACCTTGTAGCTCTATGGGAGGTGAGGCCAAAACCATCTATCAGGCTGGAAGGTGGAGTAGCTCAAAGCCAACTCCTTCATTGCTAGAGATAGTCAAAATAAATGAGTATATGAGCATGTATTTAACTTTACTTTCCCCTGTAAGTACTTAGGTTCTCAGATGTACTCTACATCTGCATGTTTTGAGGGTTAGGAAATCATAGAATCAAAGAATGGTAAGGTTGGAAGGGACCTAAAAAAATCATCTAGTTCCAACCCCCTGCCATAGGCAGGGACACCTCCCACTAGTACAGGTCACTCAAGGCCTCTTCCCATGTTTCAGGATGACCATCAAACAAGGTGGATTTTATTTTTACTTCTGTGAAGAAGTGTCTAAAGAACAGTTCAGTTTCAATTTGGTGATACTGTGATTATTTTTATGGCATGTATAGTTAGTGAAAAAATTGTTGCACAACAATGAACTGATTTTTCTTCTCGGATTTCAGGAAATACGCTATCGTATTTTTTTCTACACTGCAGAACTGAGCTGTTAAAACACAGAGCATTTTTGTAGTGGAGAAGATAGTTATTAATTAAGTTGTCAGCTTTTCGGTGGCATTTGTCTGTCAGAAATCCTAATCTGTGTTTAAACAGAAGTATATGAACTTCAGTTCACATTTAAGCTCATGGTTGAGCATTGTAAGACAATGGTGATCAAGGTCTTTGCGAGGGTACTTACACTGCTGGTTTTCTGCTTTTTGACAGTCAGGTTATATATGCTGTCAGACTCAACTAAGATTTGTTGAAGGGAACTTAGTACTTTCATAGAATGGTAAGGTTGGAAGGGACCTCAAGGATCATCCAGTTCCAACCCCCTGCCATAGGCAGGGACACCTCCCACTAGCCCAGGTCACTCAAGGCCTCCTCCAAGCTGGCCTTGAACACCTCCAGGGAGGGAGCAGCCACAACCTCCCTGGGCAACCTGTACCAGTGTCTCACCACCCTCACTGCAAACAACTTCCTCCTCACATCCAGTCTAAATCTCCCCTCTGCCAGTTTAAACCCATTGCCTCTTGTCCTGTCGTTGCAAGACCTTGTCAATAGTCCCTCCCCAGCCTTCCTGTAGGCCCCCTTCAGATACTGGAAGGCTACTCTAAGGTCTCCTCAAAGCCTTCTCTCCTCCAGACTGCAGACCCCCAACTCTTGTAGCCTGTCCTAATAGGAGAGCTGCTCCAGCCCTCTGAAAAGGGGCTCCAGCCCCTTTTTAAATTTAGGTTCCAGACTTATGGGTTATTTGTACCGACACCATTAACAAACTAACCTGGAAAACAAAGGAAATATGTTCGTTCTTTTCTAAATACTACAACTGCCCTAACAAACCTCATAACTATGAGACCTCACTTGTGCAGATTTTCTGGTCATAGAAGGAGTGAAAACTCACTGTAGATTAGTATTTTTATTAGTAGAGACAAGGCCTTAGCCTTTGGCACAATTTATCAATTTCACCACCTGTGATATTGTTTTCTTGGAAATATGTTTGTTGCAGTTAGAAAATTAGTGCCATAAAGAGAGAATATTTTGCATTAGTGAATTAAATCTCTGCTGTCAGAATCTGTGAAGAAAATATGGGAGCAGGAAAACAGAAAAAATGTACCTGTTTCATTTCTTGTCATTGGTTGAGAAAAGCCTTGCAGAGGAGGCAAGGACAGAGTTGTGATCATCCTCCAAATTGATCATTATGTAAAGTTCTTGACTGTCATTTTAGAGTCCCAATGTAAAGTGTTGATAAAGGATTGAATTTTAAAGTATCTCCTTGTTCAACTTCCATTTCCTACACCTTTGACATTTCAAGAAATGGTGCAGCACAGGCACTTAAAGAGTGTTTATTAAAAAAATAACCAAAACCCACCACAAGAAACCTTCAACATCAGCTTAGAATCTTTGCGTAAGGTATTGCTCACATGGGGAGTCAAAATCACTTGAATGGGATGGTGATGCAAGTCTTCCATTATAAATGTCCTTTCATGACAGCTTCAGCTTAAATTGGTAGAACTCTCAGAATGATATTCCAGTTGATCCTTACACCTGGCCTCAACATTGTCCATCCAGAATGTTTACCATCTCTTTATTGCTCTTGGCCCAGCCAGTGCTGCCTGTAGGGATCTGACTGAAGGCTCCACCTGGACAGCTCCTGAAGTAATTAGTGAAGCACTTTATTGTGAAGGTCGAAGGCAGCCTTTGCTCAGCTTGGTCTGTTGTTCCCCGTTAGTCCATTATCTCATTTGTGCAGAGAATAACTGGGGAGTTCCTGGGCCACCCAGCAAATTCACAACTAAGTGCACTGTGTGTACACAAGCACAACTCTGATACCTGAATACTACAATTACTGACTGTAGGATAAATTTCATTCTTAAATCAGAGTTACAACTTAAGCTCCACGGATTTTTGCTGTGATTAGACAGTTTGGTGAAGAGTATGGGGTTTTTTTCTTTATAAGTTTAAAGGTAGTCTACATCTCTAATGTGTGACAAAACAGACAGTCTTCAGCTTGGAGCACAGTTTTCTTGCAAGTATTGAAATCCAGTCGCATGATTTTCTGCACAACAGAAATTACTTAACTTTAGATAACACCAAATGAAAATACTCTTATAAACCCCTGGGATAGCAACTGAAATGACTCAGTTTTGCCAGTCTTCACAAGTACTTAACATTGGTGAAACTGATCTGGGAGCTCTGTGCTTCCCATTCTGGCACCTGAACTTCTAGCACTTCTGTGGGCAACCACTTAAGGTGTCAACTGTTGAAAACTCTAATATGTTTTTATAAAACAGGGATGGTTTTCATTAGAAATCTACTTTGTCACAAAGGCCTCAGTCACCTCTATTAGAGTTAAAAGTGAGGCAGGTTTTGATTTTTTTTAACAACTAGGCACAAATCACCTCCTTATGAAAAGATAGCTTCACTGACCTTACTAGAAAGGAACTTCTGAAAATGGTTTCTCATTCACTTTGTCTTTTGTAGCTCTTCTTTTCTGGTATGCTGATTCTTGCCCATTGGCACCCTGATCAAAATCAGCTACCAGCAGACTCTCAGCTTAGACTTGGTGGTATGCAAATCAGTTCTCATCAAAAACAGTATCCTGAAGGCAGCTTATGAGCTAAAAGCATCTGTCTTGATGGTACTGCTGTGCTAGTGAAACTAGACAGATGTTCTTACCAGCTCAACAAATAAGAATTACCACGGTGCTCTTGACCATTTTAGTGTGCTAAAATAGATATTTTATTGCTTTTTATTGCTGACCTCAAAACATACTTTGTTTTTATCACAATAGAAAAGTAACCTAGCAAATAAGGCAATGTGAAGAACCATGGAGGAAGTTTAGCTGAAAGGCACCATATGTATTTCCTGATGCCTGGGACTTTTAATTCTGTAATCTTTTCCCTTTGTTGTTAACACAATACTCTGTTTTCTTGCTGCACAGCTCTTAGCTGTGCACCTTGCCATGATGTGTTCTTAAATCTTTTATCCAAAGCCATTTCTATGTCATGCTTGGAGCTAGATAATACAAAACTTTTAAATGGAGACCTAAAAATGAAAAAATTCTTGCTTTCAACTTACTTGATGGAACTTTTGAAATCCTTGTTGCGTTATCAGTATATGTTAGCAAACAGTATTTTTCAGTGGAGCTAAAATTAATTAAGGAAAGGTCTGCTTAGAAATTTGGATCTTGCAGGCATTTTTGTCCTAACAGTCTTACTCCTAAGGGAGTAAGAAGGGAATATAGATCATAGAATGCATTGGGTTGGAAGGTACCTGTGGAGGTCATCTAGTCCCCCTTTACAGTAAGCAGAGATATGCCTACCTAGATCAGGTTGCTCAGAACTCCATCCAACCTGACCTTGAATACTGAAAGGGATGGGACATCTACCACCTCTATGGGCAAGGTGACCTATTCCAGTTTCTTACTACCCTCACCATGAAAAATGTCTTCCCTCTTTTACTTTAAAACCATTACCCCTTGTCCAGCTGCAACAGGCCTTGCTGAAATGTTTGTCTCCATCTTTCTTTACTGAAATCCTGCACTAAGACCTCCCTGAAGCCTTCTTTTCTCCGTGCTGAGCAACCCCAACTCCCTCAGCTCAAACCTTCTGGTCATTTTTGTGACCTCTGGACCTGCTCTAAAGGGTTCATATGTTTCAGATACTGAGGACTCCAGAGCTGTACAAAGTACTCTAGATGAGGTTTCACCAGATTAGAGGGGCAAAATCACCTCCTTTGACCTGCTGGCCACACTTGTGGACCTCAGGATCCAGTTGACTTTCTGGGCACATTTTCAGCTCGTGTCCAGTTTTTTGTCCACCAGTACCCCTAAGTCCTTCTCCACAGGGCTGCTCTCATGTTTCACTTGACTCTCATTGTTACTGTTGATATAAGATATCCTTAAAGAAGATGGTTGGTGGTTTCTTGTTTCTGTAGATGCCATGATTGTTTGTGACTCATGGAAAGAATAGAGGCAGGTGGCCTTCTTGAAAATAGTTAACCATTCACACCAAGGTTATTTGTTTGTTGGGGTTTTTTAGGCAAAAGTAGATGCATGTTTAGTTGAAACTAGACTAGCAAATACTGTTCTGTAGGAAGTACAAGTGGCTGGGATTGCATTGAGTCATTGCAGTACAAAGTGCTGAATGGATATGCTAAAGAGAATTTATCTGGTTTCTTGTCTAATAAATTGTGTGACCCATGTCTGCAATTTTTACCTCAATTTAGTTACAAGCTTTGTGCCACGTTAAGTCCTTGTTACCCAGAACTGTTCTGTTGTATTAACCTTTCCAGTCACCATATTTATTTTGCATTCTGCAGTCTTAAAAATAATCATAGAGAAAATATCTCTAATGTTTCAAAACAAATTGATCAAGTCGATTCACAACAGCATTTGCTTCTCTTCTGTATGGGAAGTTTAGATGTCATCTCCATTCCAAAACCAAATTCTTCTCAAGATAGGTGAGACTTGTATTATCTAAAGAGGAATGAAAGAAGAATTTTCTTCATGTCCAGTATAGATGTTTCTGCCCACATGTGATGGTTTGGGA
>VWYK01058258.1:2711-21448 GCA_013399775.1 Semnornis frantzii | reverse complement strand
GTTACTCAGCAGAGAGGAAGAAAGCCATAAGCTGCTAAACAGCCCAAGGCTCTGTGCCAGAGAGACACTTATCTATGTTTTGAGTTCTTGTTCTTATCCATCTCGGGAAGCCTATGAGTGAAGCAGACATCACCATTGTTTTCCTTTCACAGCCTGTAATATAATTTCTCTATTGAAATATTCCAATTAGCCTCAAACCAGCACAGGGAGTGGTCCAATATAATCTCTGCAGACTTCTCTTACATTTGGTGAAGTCAGCAGCCAGAATAAGCGACACGGAACCGAACATGTTTAAGTCTTGCTTTAACTTCTTCATAAGACATTCTTAACCAGGCCAAAAAATCAGGGCTACACCCTCATACTTCTTGACTCCACAGCTCTGTAAAAAGTTACCCATGCTCCAGTAATGTTGCCTTCTTTCAATTCCATGGCTCCAAGTATTCCTTCCCTTCATGTCTTTATTTTTTCCCAGTGTGTCATTTGATGAACCTCCTCTTCACTCAAATTACAGGTTCCCATCATCTCACATAAAAATTATTTCAGTTACTTTTCTTTGGTCTTTGCTACCTTAACTCTACCGTTCACATACCTAACCAGATTGCTGCTGGGAGCAATCTCTTCCTTGGCTATTGGTTTGGTTAGGCCATTTTTGTCTTCCACCAGCTTCCCCTTCCTCAGTTGTATCAAATACAAGTTATTTGTCATCCCCATCAAGGCACTTTATTTCCTGTCCGTGCATTCCCCATCACATCTCACTATGCCTCAGAAAGCTAATTTTAGTAACCACTTTCCCTGTAGTGCCAGATCCCTGCACCTCTTACAAACACACCTGGGAGGGTTTCCTCATCCACTTCCAAGGATCAGACTCCTCCAGCTTTCCTCGTAAGAGTCCCTTCTACTCTGACGCCCTTTGAAAATCAACAGCAGCTAGCTGCTGGTGCACACTGCACCCACCACAATAACCAGTACTGTATTGCCTCTGCTTCCCTGTTCCTCCATCAGTCTGGAACTGCTTTGCCTTTTCTTATGCAGCCATAGTGATGTTCTGTGTTTGTACAGAGCTTCAGAGGATGAAGGAATTTAAGCAGAAGTAATATCTTTTATTAGATCAACTGAAACAAATGGAAGAAACGGGCAAGCTTTTGGGTGCTTCTTCAAGTCTACTGATTTTTTTGCTTTGGTGTACAGAACAGCCTCACTCTCTCTCTCTCTTTAAAAATGTTGCCACTCGTATACCCTTAAAGACAGACAGATGAAAACCTTAAATAGAAATGAAAACCTCAAATACAGACAGACAAAACACTGACAATCTAACAGTATGAAGCTATACAGCAAGTGACTATTCACTTGGGTTTGAAATCCCACATAGCCAACAAAAAAAAAATGTTCATATCTGGGAAAACAGTTGCAAAGTTTTCCTCTATGGCAAAGGTAGGGATTGGGGTGGGATGATAACTGCTTGCCATTTTTTTACATTCTCATTTGGAGGAACATTTGTTATGTCCAAGGTCACCTGCTACCTTTGGTTTCTGAACAGTGTTAACATTATTAGAGAGGATGAACTCAGACACTGCAATAGGACACAGCAGTAATAGGCTCTTCACAAAGGGAGATCAGGATAGTTTCAGCAGTTCTGGTATTCACACCTTAGACTCCATGTAACTGCTTGCTCCAGTGAAGATTTGAGCATGAGACAGTCATAACTAATGACTGCAGGTGAATTCCCTTTGAAGTTATGGAGTTGCCAGTAAAATATTTTTATAAACAGGAATCAATTTTCTGGGATATATAAAATGCATTATCTTAGAAGATGTATGAATTATTAAAGGACTGACAAATTAAGAAGCTAAACAGACTGGATGACATTAGTAACACTGAAATTAATATTGTAGCCATGACTCAGTATTTACTCTTTGAGACTGGAAGTCATTTAGAATATGCAGTTGTTGAGCAGTTATTACATAAAATTAAAAATATCTCTAACATTTTTGGTTTTAGTATAATGGTAATCATTTCTCATTTGCAATCTCCTCAGCTCTGTTGAGATCACATCTGGAGTGCTGTGCCCAGTTCCTGACTTCCCAGTTCAAGAGGGGCAGGGATATACTAAAGAGTATCCAATGGAGAGCTACAAGGATAGGTGAGGGATTGGAACATCTCTCTTATGAGGAAGAACTGAGAGACTTGAGCTTTTTTAGCCTGGAAAAGAGAAGCCTGAAAGGAGATATTTTTAACTTTCACAAATATCTGTGGGGTGGGTGTCAAGAAGAGGACAGTCTCTTTTCAGTGATGTCCTGATAGGATGAGGGGCAATGGGTACCAACTGGAATGCACAAGTTTCCATCTCAACATCAGGAAAACTTCTTTACTGTAAGGGTAATGGAGCACTGGAACAGGCTGCCCAGAGAGGTTGTGGGGTCACCTCTGGAGACTTTAAAGAACCATCTGGATACATTCCTGTGTGATCCACCACAGGTGATCCTGCTTTGGCAGGTAGGTTGGAGTCAATGGTCTCCAGAGGTCCCCTCCAACACCTACAATTCTATGATTCTATGGTTTCTCAGTGTCCTACTAGAGTCTGTGTCAATCTTGCTTATTTGCTATCTACAAGATGCATTTCTTAAGAGTTACATAAATTAGCACTTTAATGATTGTTTTAATTGTACTGTAGTAACCTGTCAATCAGGAAAAAAAAACACCCAATGTGCTTCTTAATTGTACCCACAGGTGGTGTGCAAGAGATAGAAACTCTTTCTGCACAATGAGTAATAAGACAATAGATTTTCAAGTGGGAAAGAAGTTATTGGTACTTTTTTAACCAGATTCTGTATTGCCATTTTATTCCATTCTCTAAGACAGTGAAATTAGAGCACAACATTGCAATTACACTTCTTCTACGAAGAAGAGCTGAAATAGCTGAATTTGTTGAGCCTGGGGAAAAGAAGGCTCTGAGGAGATCTGATAGCAGCCTATTCAATATATGAGTGTAGGGTGACTCTTTATCAGGGCTTGTAGTGACAAGACAAGGGGAAGAAACTGAAACTGAAAGAGACTTAGATTGGACATAAGGAAGACATTTCTTGTTATAAGAATGGTGAGGCACTGGAACAGGTTGTTCAGAGAAGTTGAGACTGCCCCATGATTGGAAATGTTTAAGGTTGGGTTGGATGAACAGCTTTGAACAGCCTGATCTAGTGAAAGACATCCCTGCTAATGGCAGAGGGATTGGTCTAGATGACCTTTGAAAGTCCCTTCCAAACCAAACCAATCTATGATTTTTTGATTTTATGATTTGCATCATGATTTGATGATGATTTTCTTTTCTTTTTTTTGGGGGGGGGGAAGATCACAAACCCCAGAGCATGTAGGGGGAGGCTAAACAGTAGCTCTGTTCAGTTTACACACCGTAAACACTGTGCACAAGCAGATTATTTGGCACTAAGACAAATGAAGGATTGCAGAGTATTTGACGTGCTTAAAAACAAGAGTATTACAGATCTTTTTAACATATTATCATAACTTATTCTATTTCAGATATAAAAATCTGAGAAAAACGCTGATGCTTCACTACTATTCTAGCCTGTGAATGCAACAACTTCACTGCATTCTTGCATTCAGAAAGCAAACCAAGTGAAGAGTTTGTACTAAGACGTCTTCTGGAAGAGACATTTCTGAAAGAATTAAACCCAAATGGCAATGCAAGCCCCAAAAGGAGAAAGCTGACTGAATCCTAGATTCTGTTCTTCATGTTTATATTCAGTTCAATGCATCAGTGCACTTTTTAGCATTCCTTAGACTTTTATCAAGACAACTGATAATTGTTAACATATCTGCCCTAAGCCTTTTAGGTGTAAATCAGTAAGCAATGAAGTGAGGTGGAAAAGTAGCTTCCCTGTGACAGATGTGTGCTTGGAAATGAGGTGATAATAGGTAAAATGGTATTAGGAAGACTAATGACATACAATAACAAGCCTGTCTAATTTTGAAGATTTAATTAAAGCAGAGCTTCTGTGATGCTGCTGCAATTATTAAGAGAAGGTCTGTCTTTCTGTGTCAGATCAAGATGCTGCTTCAAAATGATATAATCTAGACCTTCAAAAAGGTCCTCTTAAAGGGTCTAGATCCTAGCATGTCACATAAACATTTTCATTTATTTAATTACTTTGGTTTGAATGTATATCAGTGGAGCTGAGTAAAAAAAAAAAAAAGTATTTCTGAGATGCTTCAAATGCACATTATATGTTAAGTCCCCTCCCCAATCTGCAACATATTTGTGCCTGAAATTTTTATAAATAAGATTGCACAAATGACTAAAAAGCTGAGCGAATGACACACAAACAAACACACAACATCTTATAAGGTTTGTGACAACTCTAAACGTGCTCTCAGCCCTTTCCCCACTGAGTTATATTTGTAGTTGTAACTAGCACCATATGCTATGTGTCATTAGCCATGTGTTAGATACTAGAATTCAACTTCCAGAAGACTAATGTAGGAAGCAGGTTTCTTCTTATGCCCCTTGCATCAGCAGTGAGAAGCTATACATTTCCTTCAGTTAATAATTTAGGGTAGAGGCTCCTCATATCTTAAGAAAATTCAGCAGATGTAAGAACTCCTTATTGTTCCTCCCTTCAGACCCATGATGTCCAGTCTGGGGTGCTCCAATAGAAGGCATGAGTTTAGAAGGATAAACACATGGCTGGCCTCAGTCCCCAGAAATTCTTACTTGAGAACTGTTAGTCAGTTCAAATCATGCATTTTCCTTATATCTACTGTTGACTTGATACATGCTGTCCTATATGCCTACTTCAGCACTTCTGCTTTCTCCTTGTTAGTATCTATTTACTGCCTTCTTCATGGCCTTACATGCTGCCTTCTACTTCATGGCCACCTTACTAACTTCTAAGCTTAAGGAACTCAGTCAGCACCTCTGTTTGGAAAGGGTTAAAACGTTTAAGATCAACCAGCTGCAGAGGTCCTAAGATGACCTCTTCTTTTTTTTGCCATTCACAGATTTCCTTATTCATATCTTTGCACCCTACTTCATTACATCAATACCTTTATGCCATGAGGGATTTTGACTGACAATCATATCCAGTTTTAAGACTGTTTTCAAAAATGTACTCACCTGTTCTACAGAAACGATGCAGGCAGACAATTCTGCATGCCTTCATAATAAGAGAGCCCAAGTGCACTTGGCATCTTGCTGTAGGTCAAAAAAATCTCACATTATCTGGACAGATGGGTGGTGTGAAAGTCAATATAGAATGGTAAGGTTGGAAGGGACCTCAAGGATCATCTAGTTCCAACACCCCTGCCATAGGCAGGGACACCTCCCACTAGTACAGCTCACTCAAGGCCTCCTCCAACCTGGCCTTGAACACCTCCAGGGAGGGAGCAGCCACAACCTCCCTGGGCAACCTGTGCCAGTGCCTCACCACCCTCACTGCAAAGAACTTCCTCCTAACATCCAGTCTAAATCTCCCCTCTGCCACTTTAAACCCACTGCCCCTTGTCCTGTCATTACAAGACCTTGTCAATAGTCCCCAGCCTTCCTGTAGGCCCCCTTCAGATACTGGAAGGCTACTATAAGGTCTCCTCGAGCACAGCCTACCACATGAATTTCTCTGTTTAATACTCCTTAAAATTGCATGCTCTGAGGTTTCTCTAGAGATGGACTAGCAGACAAGAATCATAGAATGGTAAGGTTGGAAGGGACCTCAAGGATCATCTAGTTCCAACCCCCTGCCATAGGCAAGGAATATGGAAAGATAACAGAATCATCTGTGCCCACAATCAATCCTTCTACTCACCTTGTAAGGCAGGGATATTTCTTCTGTTCTGTTCTGTAGTATTGCCATTGAATGGCCCAAAGGTTTTAAGTACAAAATAGGGATTTATAAAAACCTTTCAGATAGACTGATTTAAAATATCCCAAATATAAGTACTTAAGAGATAGTATAAATACATCATTGTGTAATCCAAATTAAACAAATTTTACAAGTGCAAAGAAAGCTTCTTTTTCCTTGTCCCTGTACAGAGCAATAACTAAAAATAACAGCAGATGGTATATGAACTATTAGTCATTTAGATAGTCATTAAAAGTCTATTTTAATCCATTCACATGTGATTTTCTTTCCTGTTCCTGGCAATCACTGTTATATATTTCCTAGTTATTTCGACATTTCCCCTTCCAGTTAATAACCAGAAATTAACAGAATCATAGAATCATAGAATGGTAAGGTTGGAAGGGACCTCAAGGATCATCTAGTTCTAATCCCCTGCCATAGGCAGGGACACCTCCCACTAGTACAGGTCACTCAAGGCCTCCTCCAACCTGGCCTTGAACACCTCCAGGGAGGGAGCAGCCACAACCTCCCTGGGNTCCTCTGGACCCGCTCCAACAGTTCCATGTCCTTCCTGTGCTGGGGGCTCCAGAACTGCACACAGTCAAAATAATTTGGTCAAAATAATTTTGATCTAAGTCTGTAAAATATCCTTTCATGGCACAGAAAATCTCGTTGTTCAAGAAGAATTTTGTAGCAAAGTAACTTGCAATTTTAATTTATCTCTATTTTGCCCTTGGGAAGATGAGTAGAACAGTATGAACCACACATTTCCCTCCTTATTCAGTCCAGTTCTCACTGGATGGCATCACAGCTTTCCACTGTGTCAGCCACCCCTCCCCATCCACATCTCTCTGCTTTATACCATCAACAGTCTTTTTGAGGGTACCCTCAATCCCCTCATTCAGGTCACTGATGAAGATACTGAACAAAACTGAACCCAGTACTGACCCCTGCAGAACACCACTGTCCACAGGCTTCTAACTGGACTCTGTGCCACTGATGACAACTCTCTGACTTCTGTTCTTGAGTCAGTAACCAATCACAGCCCAACCATCTGACCCACTTTTCTTGAGTTTACCTATGAGGATGTTATGGGAGATGATATCAAATGTCTTGTTGAAGTCAGGATAGACCATACCCACCACTCTCCCTTCATCTATCCATTTGGTCATGCCTTTGTAAAAGGCTATCAGACTAGACAAGCAAGATTTCCCCTTAGTGAAACCATGCTGGCTACTCTTGATAACCCTTTTTTCTTTCATGTGGTTAGAGATGGCCTCCAGAACAAGCTGCTCCATCACCTTTCCAGGCATGGAGGTGAGGCTGACTGGTCTGTAGTTGTCCAGGTCTTCCTTCTTGCCCTTTTTAAAGACTGTTCAGGAAGGACTGAGAAGTATTGAATAAAAATCAGTCATAATTATGATCCTTTGAAACTTCTGAAAGCCTAGATAACATGGGCTGAGTGCAGTTCATGTTTACTGGTTGTTCTGTCAATGGCATGAGATAGGATACCAAAGATTTCCTCTAACAATTCTCTCTCTAGGATACTGCATGCAGATGGAGTATGGGATGGGGAGAGATGTGTTTGTTTCCTGGGATCCATAGGTGAGCTGATGAAGAAATACACTTTGTAGCTTAAACTAAAGACTGATATCTTCTCCTATAAGTACTCCGCTGCTGATCAATACCAGAATCCATATTCTTTCCAGATAAAAAATATGGTTGGAAACACTGGAAGTTATCAAGATTCCCAGAAGACATCACTGGTAAAATTTGAATCTGCAAGAAGTTTGTGGTTTCGCAAAGACTTTATGACCCATTTGGCATGAGATGACATCATAAATACCACGACTTCTGTTATGGGAAGCAATTTTAATTTCTTCCTTAAGAACAGAGAAAGAGAGCCAATTATGACTTAAGCAAAAGGAAAAGAGGAAAGTCTTGGGAAAATTCTGTGCATTTGCAAAAAGAAGATGTCTTAAAAAAATAAAAAGTATTTCTGCTTCTAGGTAAAATTATGATGGTATTTAAAATTTCAGTAAGAAATCAGAATGAAGAAGTACCACTCTGTTTCAGGAGACAAAAAAAAAGTATTCTTGTCACTTTCCTCTTCCAGTTGTGTATCAAGGAAAAGAAAGGAAGCAAGGAATCACTTCCACACCATCTGCAAGTGCCTTCAGCCCAGAAGCTATTAAAGAAAGAAAACCAGCTATATAAGATAGACATATGATGAAACAACTCTCAGGATCAGCAGCAATTTAAATAGTTTCTCTATGTAAATCTAGACATCGTGTCTGTCTTAGGCAACACTTTTACACAGGAAATAGAAAGACCAAATTAGAGAGATGAAAATAAATCCAGACAGAGAAAACTAAATGAGAGCCACAAAATAAGCTTCCAGAGAAATTGCAGTTGTGGTTTGTTTTTTGGTTTGGGGTTTTGTTTTTTTTTTAGTTATGTGATGCAAGTTGCTTAGTTTCACCAAAGGATAACTTTCCCAAAGATTTTTTTTTTTTTTTTAATGTCATGTGTGATGCTAAATTTGTTCCCCTGTATTCCTCATCAGTAAAACAAGTGACAAACAGGATGTGCTTGTACTGGCAATGACTTCTATTTGCAAGGCAAATAGACAGCCCCCATCGACGCAAATGACAGAACTTCAACCAAACTCTTGTTTCTCAGTATGCAGCTGTAGTTGAGTTAATGGCTTGATCCTGCAAACGTGAATGACTACACTTGCTGTGAGAATCTCTCACAGCTAAGTAACAGCCTCATTTGTGGCGTTAGGAAACAAATAGGCAAATGGCAGCTTGTGGCAATGCTACTACAGTAGCAGAGCATCCTACTCCTTTGTATTTCTGGTGAGCCCTGCAATCTTAGTGCACTGACTGGCACTTGACCTGGAAGAATGTCCTGATCCAAAGGGCAAGCCCAGAGGCATTTTATGGGAAAAAAAAATGTTACCCTGTTCACAAAACGTAATGAAGGAGAGAAATCTTTGCATACATTCTCAGCTTTCAGCTGTGTCTCCAGGACTGAGTCATCTGGGATCTTTGCCAAGTGGCCAACCGAAGGCAAAATGCAAATTTAGATTTCTGTGAAGCTTACGGATGGCCCACACCCTGGCAAATGCTGGGTAATCTTTAATTGGGGCATGTTAGACATAGCTTATTAAATTGCTGCTCTTTGCAGCCTTTTACTTCTATGTAATGAGAATACTTTGGCTTTGTTTTCCTTCTTCCAGACAAATTGTTGAATCATCTCTTTTATTCACAAGACATGACTAAGGTAGAATTTATAGCTCTCATAATTTATCACTAAATTAAACTTTAGACCAGTCTTGATTCCAGGGAGCTATTACTCATTTCTGCACATTTGTCAAGGACTAGAGTCAGAAAAGAGATTCCAAATATAAATAAACATACTTATAAAGATATCAGATGTATTAAAGAGTTTACACAAGGTCTAATTTTCTTCCACAGTTGTTTTATGTACTGCTGACTACATTGTATGTTACTCAATTAAATCCAGTTAATGGAAAGAAAATATTTCATTGCCAAGCATAAATCAGTCTTAGAATTCAATAAATTCAAACTCTTGCTTAAAAAGATGAAATTATTTCTGCACATTACCATAAAGAGACTCATGCCCTAGACTCCTGACCATTATGGTTGCTTTCCACCAAAGGATTTTCAGCTTCTCCACATACATCTTCACAGCTGTATTCCAGCTGTGACCTCAGCACCAAAAACCAGAAGGGGATAACAACTCTCACTCTGTTGCCCATGGTCCTCCTAACCTAACTCAATGATTTTCTTTACTCACAGGCAGAAGCTCAATTTAGAGTTGAAGGTCTTTTTGTTAGGAAAGAATGCATTTCATAATGTCCCTCATGGGGCTGCTCACATAACTGTCTGCATCCCTCTTCCATAGGTAGAATGGGAAAGCAGAATTGGACACAAAATTCGAAACCCTGTGGGTTGAGATAGGGAGTGTTTAACAGAACAGTACAAAGAACAAATTAACAGTGTGAATAACACCAAATGCAATGTGCTCACCCAACACAGCCAGCCAACAACCACCACTGCTCATGCCAGCCCCTTCCTTTATACCGTGGGCATGATGTTTATGGTATGGCAGGTTCAGCTGGCTGTCCTGGCTGTTGCCCCTCCCAATCTTTTTCTGTTGTGCTGGTTTGAGGCTAATTGGAATATTTTAATAGAGAAAATTATATTACAGGCTGAGAAAAGGAAACAATGGTGATGTCTACTTCACTCACAGGCTTGCTGAGATGGATAAGAGTAAGAACTCAAAGCATAGACAACAGTCTCTGGGGTACAGCGTCTTGGGCTGTCTAGCAGCTTCTGGCTTTTCTCCTGTCTGCTGAGTAACCTCGCTAACCACTTTCCTTCTAACCCCTCCCAATCCTCCAAACTCACCTTGAGCATAAGGCAAACCTTGGGGTAAGGTATGGGGGTGGGGAGAAGGTGGAAGGGTGGTTGGGAGCCCCTCCTGGGGACTCTGATTTCTGGGAGGGGAGTTGTGTTTCCGTATTACCTTTAACTTGTACATGTCTGTAACTATTCCTGTCTATTGTGTATATCTCTGCTTGTATATTGTGCTAAGCTGTAAACAGACCTTCAACCCTTAACTTCCAGCTGGCTGAGCCTAGTCTGGGGGATTTTACAAGGTGGGGCGGGGGCAGGGAACTCCCAAACCATCACATCTGTGAAGAAAATTAACCCTAGACTATGTGAACCCAAGACAATAGTATAAAATATTTTCATATTCCTTTTTATGAATTTATCTTTTGTCTTTTTTTTATTCAGAAACCTAATTATGGGCAATGGTGGTGCCACTCTGGCACAGAAACACTGCTGCGTGCCATAACTTTAACAATCCTGTGCAAACACTAAATGAAAAATAGTGTCCATAAAAGAAATGGCTCAAGCTTCAGGGCTCTGCTTCATAGTACTAACATATTGGTCTAAACTACCTTAAACCTCCAATATGACTATTCTGCTGACACTTTCTGACAGCTAACATGAAGCCATAAAAACTGCAGTAATTTCCGCACCTGAATGAATAACTCAGCCACATAATTATTTGATGGCCTGTTTTATATAAGCTAGTTGTGTTGTGCTTTTTCTTTAATCCCTAATGCTGAACTTGTGTCTCTTAAGGGGACTGGCTGGATGGCCAGGCCCAGATAGTGGTGGTGAATGGTGCCACATCCAGTTGGCAGCTGTCACTAGTGGTGTCCCCCAGGGATCAGTGCTGGGCCCAATCCTGTTCAATATCTTCACTGATGATCTGGATGAAGGGATTGAGTCCAGCATCAGTAAGTTTGCAGACGACACAAGGCTGGGAGCATGTGTCACTCTGCTAGAGGGCAGGAGGGCTCTGCAGAGGGACCTGGACAGGCTGAACAGATGGGCACAGTCCAACACCATGAGTCCAAGTGCCAGGTTCTGTGCTTTGGCCACAACAACCCCATGCAGCACTACAGGCTGGAGACAGAGTGGCTGGAGAGTAGCCAGGGCGAAAGGGACCTAGGGCTACTGGTCGACAGCCAACCGAACATGAGCCAGCACTGTGCCTAGGTGGCCAAGAAAGCCAATGGCATCCTGGCCTGTATCAGGAATAGTGTGGCCAGCAGGACCAGGGAAATCATTCTGGCCCTGTACTCAGCACTGGCTAGGCCATACCTTGAGTTCTGTGTCCAGTTCTGGGCCTCTCCATTTGAGAAAGATGAGAAGGGCAACAAGGCTGGTGAAGGGGCTGGAGCACAGCCCTACAAGGTAGCTGAGGTTGTTCAGCCTGGGGGAGACCTTATTGCTCTCTACAACTACCTGAAAGAAGGTTGTAGCCAGCTGGGGGTTAGTCTCTCCTTCTTGGCAGCCAGTAACCAGAGGGCACTGCCTCAAAATGGGTTGCCCAGGGAGATGGTGGAGTCACCATCCCTGGAAATGTTTAAAAGGAGGCTAGATAAGACACTTAGTGTTGTGGTTTAGTTAATTAGAAGGGTTAGGTGATAGGTCGGACTCTATGATCCTAGAGGTCTCATTCAATCTGGTTAATTCTGTGAGTTATTTCCCTTGATCTGCTGGTTGTTCCTGTTCACACACTTAAAATGTACCCGGCACTTGTCTACAGGGCATGCTATGGCTGCATGTGAACTTGTTGTTGATTCTAGTTCCAAGGCCTTTCCAAAGCTGCTCCCCAGCCAGACAAGCCTCAGCCTGTGCACTGCCAGAAGGTTGGTCAATTGCAAGGTCAGGACTTTGCATTTGCCCTTACTGAATTTGATAAGGCAGCCTGCCCATGTCCCTGTGAGTATACTGATCACAATTTGGTGCTATCTGCAGACAGAATTACTGCTACTTCCAGGACACTGATAAAAATGTAAAACTAGGCAGGTCCTAGCACAGAATCCTGTAGTACTCCCTTTCTTACTAGCCTTCAATTTAAGTACAAACCATTTATTAAATATGACAGGCTGAGCCCAGCCATCCAACTGCTGCAATCTGTAGAACTGTGCCTGTATCTAGAACGCAATGTCCTGACATGGATACAAGAACATTTTCTCAAACACTGCTGAAAATCTTCATAAAGTTGAAGGCAACTGATGTTCATCACTCTCTCTTTAATCACAGATCTAATTATTTTATCACAGAAAGCAATAAGGTTGGCCATGAAGAGTTGGATTGTCTGAGTGTCAATCCATGGCAGCCATTTTCAGTCACCTTGTTCTCACTTCTTGTGGCCAGAGGCCTGCTTAGAGAATTCATTAATTTTCTGTAATGGACTACAATCCCTATAACATTAGTTTTAACTTATTTCCATCTAGACACAAAGTTTACAGAGTCATTTCAGTGGTTAATTGTACCACTAAGTGTCCATTGATGTCAACAAAGTTACTCTCCATTTATGAAAAGAAAAATGTAAGAGTATCAAAGTACTGCCACACTCAGCCAGGTTGACTGATAAGGTTACAAAATTCCTACATTCAGTTATGAGCCATTTACAGATTAATCTCTTTGGAAAAGTGACCTTTGTGTTCTTTGTGGAAAACACAATAAAAATCATAGAATGGTAAGGTTGAAAGGGACCTCAAGGATCATCTAGTTCCAACCCCCTGCCATAGGCAGGGACACCTCCCGCTAGTACAGGTCACTCAAGGCCTCCTCCACCCTGGCCTTGAACACCTCCAGGGAGGGAGCAGCCACAACCTCCCTGGGCAACCTGTGCCAGTGTCTTACCACGCTCACTGGAAAGAACTTCCTCCTAACATCCAGTTTCAATCTCCCCTCTGCCAGTTTAAACCCATTGCCCCTTGTCCTGTCATTACAAGACCTTGTCAATAATGCCTCTCTAGTCTTCCTGTAGGCCCCCTTCAGATACTGGAAGGCTACTATAAAGTCTCATGGAAGCCTTCTCTCCTCCATGCTGCAGAGCCCAAACTCTCTCAGCCTGTCCCCATAGCAGAGCTGCTGCAGCCCTCTGATCATCTTCGTAGCCCTCCTCTGGACCTGCTCCAACAGTTCCATGTCCTTCCTGTGCTGGGGGCTTCAAAACTGCACACAGGACTCCAGGTGCGGTCTGGTCAAAATAATTTTGATCTTATAAGTCTGTAAAATATCCTTTCATGGCACAGAAAATCTCATTGTTCAAGAAGAATTTTGTAGCCAATTAACTTGCAATTTTAATTTATCTCTATTTTGGCCTTGGGAAGTTGAGTAGAACAGTATGAACCACACATTTCCCTCCTTGTTATGAATGACTGGAAACCTGCAGAGGTATTATGACTGACATAAATACATGAAACATGGTCTTTTACTACTGAATTTAAGTAAGTCAGACTTAATAAAAAGTGAACTGAAAATGTCTTTGATCATGGAAGACTTCAAGTCTTGCTGTGAGAAAGAAAATGGTCAAGATGGGAAGAAAAAAAAAAGTGTGTAACAGCACTTCTTGAGAGATATCACTGACCACCTTGAGTCCAGAACATATAAGATACAAGTCAAAGACAGAGGAATCAGTGCACCCTCAGCAAGTTAGCAGATGACACTAAGCTGTGTGGCACAGTGAGAGGACAGGCTGAGAGAGTTGGGGCTCTGCAGCCTGCAGAAGAGAAGGTTTCCAGGAGACCTTATAGTAGCCTTCCAATATCCTACAGGAAGGCTGGGGAGGGACTATTGACAAGGTCTTGTAATGACAAGACAAGGGGCAATGGCTTTAAACTGGAAGAGGAGAAATTTAAACTTGATGTTAGGAGGAAGTTCTTTCCAGTGAGGGTGGTGAGGCACTGGCACAGGTTGCCCAGAGAGGTTGTGGCTGCTCCCTCCCTGGAGGTGTTCAAGGTCAGGTTAGATGAGGCCTTGAGTGACCTGTACTAGTGGGAGGTGTCCCTGCCTATGGCAGGGGGTTGGAACTAGGTGATCTTTGAGATCCCTTCCAACCTAAACCATTCTGTGATTCTGTATCTCATACTTATTTATGCTTCTGCCTTTCTTCTCCCTTTTAATTCCAGAAATGAAGGGAAATAAAACATACTACTGTCACATTTATATCAGCAAAAAAAATAATTATAGCCTCTAAAACATTTTTAAATTGAGGTAATTGCTTTGCATGACCTGCTGCTAGCTGTGTTTCTGCTTATGGTTTGCTATTTTTTCCTCAAAATGCTTTGTTACTCCATTATGTCTTTTGAGGGTTTTTTTTGTTCAATGAACATGCCAAAAATTTGAAGCAGTGCTATTTTATAAATATTGCAGCCCACAGACTGATAAAATGAATGTAACATTTGTATAGCTGGATTTTCATTTTCTTCTCTACTATATTATTTCCTGCTATTAGTGTTTCATTTCTGGCTTCATCACACCTGAATAGAAGATGAAAGTTCTCCTTTTCTCTGATTTACAGACTTAGATGGTATACTGTCAGTTTTAACATAAATTTTTGCTTTGAGATAATGGAGCCACCATTCACAGTGTCAAGTTCTCTAGTAGTTTGTGTTACTTTAACTCTATTGACTGTAGAGAAGCTGAGCAATTCCCAACCCTTTCCTTTGCAAAAGGATGGTCTGGCAATGTTCCTTTCAAGGAGGAATCTCTCAGGCCCATGTACATCAAAACTTCAATAACATATTCTGGCTAAAACTGTCTAAAACATATTCTGCCTTCCAACTACTTCTAGTTGTAAGAGGAAGGACAATAAGCCATTCTAAACATACATGGTATAGTTTTTGTCACTGGCAAAACTGTCTGATTTTCCAATCTCTTCCAGATACCCCATCTGAAGACTGAACTATTATACAATTCTAGTGTGACCGACACTTATTCAAGGCAGGTTTACTACCTACAGAGCAAGGGACCCAGTAAGGTATCATTAGAAAATTAGAAAAGAAGAACAATTTATGAAATGAAGAAGAGTTAAAAGAATATAAAAGTTTGCAGAAGCTTATTATACATGGGCCAATGGGATGAGATTTAACAAGGCGAAGTGCAGGGTTCTACACTGTGGCCACAACAACCCCAAGCAGTACTGCAGGCTGGGCACAGAGTGGCTGGAGAGCAGCCAGGCAGAAAGGGACCTGGGGGTACTGGTAGAGAGTAGCTGAACATGAGCCAGCAGTGTGCTCAGGTGGCCAGGAGAGCCAATGGCATCCTGGCCTGGATCAGGCACAGTGTAGCCAGCAGGACAAGGGAGGTGATTCTGCCCCTGTACTCAGCACTGGTCAGGCCACACCTTGAATGCTGTGTCCAGTTCTGGGCCACTCAATTCAAGAGAGCTGTTGAGGTGCTGGAAGGTGTCCAGAGAAGGATGACGAAGATGGTGAGGGGCCTGAAGCACAGCCTTGTGAGGAGAGGCTGAGGGAGCTGGGAGTGTGCAGCCTGGAGAAGAGGAGGCTCAGGGGTGACCTCATTGCTGTCTACAACTACCTGAAAGGTCTAATGCCATATGTCCATGTTTTCGTGAGGGTGGAGAACTACATTCAAAACAATCTGCTTTCTTGTTCATAGAATCATAGAATGGTAGGGTTGGAAGGGACCTCAAGGATCATTTAGTTCCAACCCCCTGGCATAGGCAGGGACACCTCCCACTAGTACAGGTTACTCAAGGACTTCTCCAACCTGGTCTTGAACATCTCCAGGGAGGGAGCAGCCAGAACCTCCCTGGGCAACCTGTGCCAGTGTCTCCCCCCCCTCACTGGAAAGAACTTCCTCCTAACACCCAGTCTAAATCTCCCCTTTGCCAACAGAACTCACTCCCTATCTGCAAAGATAAACCATCCTGGCTACACAACTGGTTTGGGTCTGGCTTCCATGTAGTCTGTTCAGATCATGGACGGAAAAGCTCACCTTTGCACTCATCCTTACAGACCTGCCCTTAGGCTCAGCTATGCTTTGCCACTCCTATCTTGATTTGCTACCACATTTTACATAACTGCAATGGCTTAGGATTTGACACGTGTTGGAAAATAATGTAATTTAAAGGCATGCATGCAAATACTGGAAACTAGACTCTTTGGTTTCAAAATTTGACAGATACTTTTGGTGCAGATCTCTTTTGCACGTCATCCAGCCCCAGCACAAAAGGAAAGCAGACTTTAAAGATGAAGCAGTGTCAAAGGAGTGTTTTGGAAAAAAACAAAACCAAACATGTCTGCAGCTGGTAAAAGGCACACTGCCCAAGCATAAGGTAGTACCAACTACAGAGTTCCTCAGTAGCTCACAACTTCATGGCAGCAAAGAATGTATTCCATCTAGAGGCAGACAAATTAAAAGAAAAACCTCTGCCAAACTGTTACTCAACATCCATATTTCTTTGAACGTGGAGGGGGTTGTCACCTGTTACTGTGAAAAACAGTGTGAAAAACAGCAGCCATGATTCTGAATAGCAGAATATTTGACTAGAGCCTCATAGAACAAATTAACCTACAGCAACTTTTGTCATAATGTCTTCTACTACTTCTGCTATTCTATTTCATTAAACTGTCATTGTAATACCATAATATTGTTCCTACTACCCACAGGGTAGTGTTAAATAAAAAATACTAGATGGCATAAAAAAAATTCTTATGTGTTAAGCAGTAAATAGTTGATGTGGTACATACCTATTAGGATGAGATCTAAAGCATCACTTATAAGGAAATACTGATTTTGCTTCTTAATGCTATGACTGCATGTAAAATCCAGATCTTCCAAACAAAATTAGACCACCTATTTTCTCTTTATCCTCTTTCTACAACAGCTTAATGACTTGTTTGCATTGTTTCCTACTGCTGTGCTCTGCCTTGATTATTTCAATGACTTTTCCACAATAATCAACACTTCTTTTTTTCATCAGTGCACTAGATGATTGCTTTCTTTTTCCCAGACTAATTATTTTACATATTTCAATGCCACTCGGTGTTTACCATCTGTTGACCTAATTACCTAAATGATCCAAATCCTCTTCAGTCTGGTTGCAATTTCTCATTATTTGCTGAAACTTCCATTTCATAAGCTGTCTGGGTTTAGTTCCCATTCTACATCCTAGATCTTAAGATTTCAGTCTAGAGGGTCAGATCCCACTGAAGAATATTCTGAATCAGGTGGACACCATACAGTTATTTCTTGAAATGGTTTAAGAAATGATACTATCTAATATATGTGAAACTTGTGGATTACTCCGAAGTTTAGGTCCAAAAGTTCATTCATTTGCTCAGCCTACTCACAGAATCATAGAATGGTAAGGTTGGAAGTGACCTCAAGGATCATCTAGTTCCAACCCCCTGCCAAAGGCAGGGACACCTCCCACTAGTACAGCTCACTCAAGGCCTCTTCCAACCTGGCCTTGAACACCTTCAGGGAGGGAGCAGCGACAACCTCCCTGGGCAACCTGTGCCAGTGTCTCACCACCCTCACTGCAAAGAACTTCCTCCTAACATCCAGTTTAAATCTCCCCTCTGCCAGTTTAAACCCATTGCCCCTTGTCCTGTCATTACAAGACCTTGTAAACCTCCCCAGCCTTCCTGTAGGCCCCCTTCAGATACTGGAATGCTATTTATAAGGTCTTCTGAAAGCCTTCTCTTCTCCAGGCTGCAAAGCCCCAACTCTCTCAGCCTGTCCTCATAGCAGAGCTTCTGCAGCCCTCTGATCATCTTTGTGGGCCTTCTCTGGACCCCCTCCAACAATTCAATGTCCTTCCTGTGCTGGGGGCTCCAGAACTTCCTCACTTTTAAGTATTTCACAGATATTTTTGTAGTATGTAGCTATCACCACAGACACTAACTAACTACTAACAGAAAGAAGGTCAATGTCCAACTGGCTGCTGATGTCCTCAGGTGCTCCTGACAACATGAATTGCTTTACTGATGTCCTGCAGGATAAAAAATTTCACTTTCTACAGAGGGAAATGGGTTTGTGAAGTATGTCATACATTTCATATGAGAATGGCTGTGATACCAATTCGAGATGCCACAGTAAACTTCAGTAAATGGTAGTAGCTTTGAATTTTGCAAGAGAAGATACTAATACATTTGCTTTCAGAGAAGGAGTGGGATGGAGAAGGGTTTCTAAGAGATGGTAAAAAGCCTTTTCTCACTATGATTTTTAAATAAGTGGAAGAAATCAGAAGGGAATTGTATATGCACAGAGAGAGTTAAAAAGCTGGAAGGTTTTTAGGGCAAGGGATTTGCAGTTTGCTCTAATTGCCTGCTTATTCCTTCATTATGGTTGAAGGGTTCTGGTAATTCACCATTATTAAATATTCAAGGACTGGTCTGGAGGAAGCATTCTTCAGGGATTGCTCCCATCACTCCCATGCCAGTTAAAAATCCTGCTTTGTGCCTGTCCATGTGTACAAAAAAGCTCTGCTTTTTTGCACCCCTTCCCTTCCCCC
>VWYK01058249.1:2252-18185 GCA_013399775.1 Semnornis frantzii | reverse complement strand
CCTTTTCACTGCTTGGTCAGAGGAGAAATTATTTCATTGACTGAATTCTTGCAGCATGAACTGGCAGAAAGACCATATTAAAATAGAACGTGCTGGTCAGATGCAGATGTGAGGTCAGTATGGACAAGTATGGGCTTTTCTACAAAGTTGTAGGTTTTGTTTCATCTGAGAAACTGAAACTGTTGATTCAATCTTGTCCTGCCCTCTAAGGGCTGGAATCTCCTTTCAGCCAAAATAATTTATTCCAATTGTCAAAGCTCATCAGACTCTCAGCGTGAGTCTCGCATAAATGGATTTATTCCTGGCTGTTTCATTTGCACACTCCATGAGATTTTTTTTCCACCTATTTAATTTCATCAAGACTTTCTTCATAGAGACTAGTAAACTTGCCACAAGAGCACTGTAATGTAAAATACACTATCTCTTTCCTATATTCCGGTGGAAAGAAAAAATGATAAACCACAATATGCTTTAATAATTCATACACAAAGGAAAAACATCTCGTTTTAAAATTCTGATCCTGAAATGGGAACAATATGGAAGCACATGATAAATAAAGCAATAAAGCCATGCTTATGAGTAACAGATAATAAAGTGCTGCCAAGTTGGATCTGCATATTCTGTTTAAAGTTTTCCATGGTGAAATTCATAATATTCAGTACTCTACAGTAGTACTGTAAAATATTTCCATGAAACTGCACTTACTCTAAAATACTTCCATGAAACTGCACTATCTGGGAATATTATTGTGGCATTGTTGTTATTTTTCTAAATGAAGTGTCCTTCTCTTGAAAGAAACCTCATCAAGTGGAGAATGTGATGAACATGTTACTGCAAAGACACAGGATTTGGGAAATCTAGCTGTGTTTTCCTTTGGCTAGTTTGCGTTGAATGCAGGGCAGGTCCTATGCAGGGGGGGAGTTTTGTCTTTATCCGTGTTTCTGCAGAGCAACCATAATTACTGAAGCAGTAGTAGATCCTCCAAAGCATTCTTGGCTCTAAATCACAGCAAAGGAAGTGCTTTAAGTCCAGACAAAACAAGTGGGGCCAAAATGATCCTCTCCTCTGTTATGTACATTTGCTTATTCATTAAAAGGGAAACAACCAACTAGAAAATATGAAGAATTAATAAATAAAGACCCAAGTTTAATTCCATGGATTATAGCTTATAGTGGGTGCTGAATAGTTGTATTTCCTTGAGAAAAAAAAAAATAAATTTAAAAAAAAAATTGTGGTGTTTATAGCCTGATCCTGAAGCACATCCCCATGGGCACTAGATTCAGAGCTGGTTCAGAAGCTGACAGTCAGACAGATATTTTTTAAAAATCTGCAAAGACTTTACACCCTTCAGTAGGCTGAGGCTAAACAGGATTTGTCAGAAGCAGGAGTAGGTAGCAAGATAGGCTTTGTCAAAAGCAGAAAGTGATGCCTGAGTCCTGTTGGTCAAAACTATTAGTCTTCACAGTCAGTTCTTGTCAATATTATGCCTTTGAAGCAGCCAGTCTTCAGATTAATGTTTTCCAATGAGCTGGCCTTTGGGAGTCAAAGAAACAAATAAATTAAGCTGAAAGAACAAGCCTGCCAGAGACACTGATAAATCTGTTATGACAATGTAAGGCTTACTAAACACTGAGAAATGTATTTCCCTAGCCTCTGGGCCAAATACAAGTTTTAAGGTTAATTGAGGAAATCAACATAAAAAAAACTAAGTCATATGGACTATTTTATTTACAAGAAATTAATGATTCAATACACTTAACTGAAAAATATAATGCATGTAGTGAGATGTTATCCAACTAACACAATATTCTGAGCTACAGGTAAATAAGCAAAATGGGGTAATATATTAACATCTGAGAAAGAAGGGAATCCTATGTGTCCTCACATATTAGTGTTCATCCCTTCCTGAACAGCAGCACTGGCTTACCTTCATGAGTTCCGTCAGTCACATGGACAATCTTTGTTCTGGCTGTATAAAGATGAAAGGTAAGATAGCTGAAACATATTGCCAAGGAAATAACTCTTGATGAAAGGAGTCCTTTGCAGAACAGAACAGCTGAACAGTGCTATTGATTATCTGAATGTATGCTACAGCAAAAGAAGGTAGAAGCACAGGGGCTGTCTACACACAGCTTTTCCTTTCAGCAGTACTTGCAGTTTCAGCAGGGATTTTTCATGCAATTTATGGTGCTGGATAAGGATTCCTTTGAGTTGAAAGATTTCTGCAGGGGTCAGTGGTACAAAAACTTGACCTACTAAACTCAGGAGGGTGTCTTGGGCCTAAAAGGCTCTTGAGTTCGCTTTTCTAAGTGAAAAATTACTCACACTGTGGATATTCTTAGAAAGAAAGAGACAGACACAGGTATATATGAAAAAAAACACATAATCTGCTTCCACGGCCTGAAGTTGGAAGATACTTTTACAAAACCTTATTCTTTCTACTCCACAGCCCACATACTTCTTTCAGAGTACATTATGTGTTTTAAGCATCTTCCTGGTGAAATAAAAACTCTCACCAATCCACACTGCCTTACTGGTTTGTTTTAGTCACTGTAAACCACATGTTCAGCTAAAAGCAGAAAGACCATTAATTTTCTTTAAAAAACTGTCATCCACCTCACTAAAGCCTCCTTTTAGGTAGTTGTAGAGAGCAATAAGGTCTTTCTTGAGCCTTCTTCGGACAAACTCCAGCACCTCAATGTCTTTCTTGTAGTGAGGAGTC
Organism: Semnornis frantzii; assembly: GCA_013399775.1. NCBI lineage: Eukaryota > Metazoa > Chordata > Aves > Piciformes > Ramphastidae > Semnornis > Semnornis frantzii. Next base: position 15,463 of record VWYK01058249.1, on the reverse strand, counting down.
CAAAACTGAACACAGTATTTGAGATGTGGTCTCATGAGTTCTGAGTTCAGAGGAACAATCACTGCCCTAGTTTTGCTGTCTATCTGTCTATCTATCTATCTATCTATCTATCTATCTATCTATCTATCTATCTATCTATCTATCTATCTATCTAATCTGTCTATCTATCTATCTATCTATCTAATCTGTCTGTCTACCTACCTACCTATCATCAATCTATTACAGTTAGGAACTTTAAGCAGAATGCAAAAGGGATAGTTTTATGACCTAAATTGTTGCCATTTAAGCTTTCCCAGAGCCCACAAGCCCAATGGAACAGAATTTGGGATGCCTCTCTGCTCCTCTTCTTCCCATATGGAAAAAAAAATTAGGCAGAAGAGTAAATGGGGGAAAACAACCAAAGAACAGCCTTGCACTGATTTTGAAGTTAAAAAGTAATTTAAACAAAAAATAAAAGATAGTTAAGGGAAAGGAATGTTATGGTGATATAAGGGAAGGGAATAGATACATATACATATACATATACATATACATATACATATACATATACATATACATATACATATACATATACATATACAAAACCAGGTTGGATGGTAGTGGATTGTTCAGACTGAAATGGATTCTTCTTGGATGCAGGCCCCAACATAAGGTAGCAGGTCTGGCCATGTGGTTAACAGGAGCAGGAGCAGCAGCAGCAGCAAGATGTTGCTGAGGTGAAGGCAAGAGCCACAGAGAGAAAACATGAAGCTGACTGCCTCTTAAATAGGATTGTGGACAGGAAGTGGGAGTGGAATAAACCTTGACCTGGGGGGTCAACACCCCAGGAGGGGCCAGGTCTCCCTGCCCACCTGGGGTCAGGTTTCCAGTCCACTCCCCCACCCTGGATGGGCTTAACCAAGGCAACCTCATTCATGGTCAGGTGGGTGCATTCAACTCATTCTTTTACACGTGCATTGGTTTGGGAAATCTGGTTCATTTTTGGTAAAACCAGTGAACATTCTCCGAAGAAGATGAAAGTAAATACGGCAGAAATCCCGTATGTCACCAAGAATCGAGAATGTTTTGCTTCTTTCACATCACCAGCATGAAGAAAAGCAGCTCTAGCACAGAGTGCGTCATACAGCGTACAGCTACATTTCACAGGCACGGGCTGAGAAACACCCACACGAACTAACTTTAAATAAACTGCTCGAGTGCAGTAGCTAAGGCATCATATAAAGCCTTGTGGGGGTTAACACCAAAGGATATTTTTACATGTCCTACGCCAGCAGGTAGGCTTCCCAGACGGAGCTCGCTGTTAGCACGGCTACATTGCCAGCTGTCCCCGAGTCAACTAGTTTAAAGCTAATCTGGATAGGCCTGCATTAGCAGTAGACATTTTAGTGACTAGTGTAGACAGTGCAATAAAGGGTTTTCAGAAGGATTTCAGAATAGCCATGTAACCTTTTGAAAAATGTCTGACGACACTGTTACCACTGATGGAATGAGGACAGGTGCTGGGAGGTAGATGGGAGGGCAACTTGCCTTAGTAAATCAAAATGCAAGAGTGCTACAAAGAGCCCAGATTGTTTGTGACTGATTTAACACAAATCTACAATGATAATTTTATGTCTTTAAAAATGTACTTTTATGTATATTTATCTGTAGAGCTTTGTATGAGAAGAACTAGATTCTATATATTTCTGGCATCACAGATGAGCTCATTTTTCCTTTTAAAAATTAATTATATGAAAAATAAGTTAACTGTTAGATTATTACTATACAGACCAATTAAATTGTAGACACAAACAGAACTATACAATCCTGAATTTCCTTTTCTTTCCACATGACCTTCTCTAATCCCAGACTAAGTATACCGAAGGATCAAGTAACAGTGTCTTATCATTCCCTTATCTGCTACACATAGCATTTGTGCTCATTTCAACACTAAGCCACAACTCTATAGCCTGAAAAATCACTTGACAGTACATATATTCAGGTTGCACTCCTTTGGAAATGAAAAATTTATTGGTACCTAGTCTATAAATATCCTCAGCAAGAGTCATCCAATGACCACACTGGTAAGTTGCTTTAATTTAAGTAGAGACCAGTGGTCTTGACCGAACTATAATGTCTCTTAACAGATTGCCTCAACAGCTACAACAGACTGCTTAAAAAAGTTATTGTCTCTCTTTAGAGTGAAGCATTTTCAAATAAAGATTACTTCTAAGTGCATTTCCTTCAAAATTACTATACAGACAGATCAGTCTCTGTTGTCATGTTCATCGAAACTACCCCAAAAGGCAGTTATTACTTTTGCTTTAATGGGTAATAGGGCACTGAAGATGCTCCCTTTACTCATGTGGTTCCCGTTACCAAGTTCAAATTAATCTGAAGACACTGAAGAATGAAAACTGCTTAGCAATGTTTTCAAGTGGTCAATCTTCTGTATGGTTACAGAAATAAATTATCTTTCTCACTAAGAAGCCAGGCTGCTCACATACACCATCTCAGCTACAATTAACATGAGATTGAAGAAAAGAGGTGCCAAAACCCAGTACAGAGCTGCTTCTAAAACCACGCCAAACATGAGTTGGTTCATGGTGTGGGTTACTCCACATAGTACATTTCACACCTTTAGACAGGAAATTAATGCAAAACAGCAGATACAGTTTTCAAGTAACATCCTTCCTTATTGCATTGCCTATTTTTGTGGATGCAGTTAAGAAAGGAATTAATTAATTCATCTCCATGGAAATTCCTGATGCAGTGTTTGAATGTGTGCCAAAATCCTGAAATGCAAAGATATCTAAAGGGCCTTAACACAACTATGAAAGAAAGGAATGAACTATCTGGATACTACCCCTCGATGCTTAAAAGCCAAGAAAATACTGAAGTTTATGTTATGAGTAGAACTTTCCTAACAGCAAGCAGGCGAATTTAAAGTGTCAGATGATCTTTCCCTCAGGAACATTTTGCTGTCGGGCAGTTTGCTCAGACATCATGATGGGTTAATCTCGTTACTAATTTGTACTTTGTGAACCTCACGTTTGCTACCAGTTGAATGCTCTAATTTCTGCAATTTTAAATTGATGCTGCACAGCAAATTTCTATAGCAGTACACTGATTTTATGTACCTATTTTTTTTTTTTAATATTTGCCTCCTTATTATCACAATTAATTTCTTATACTGCCTCTACAGTTTTATATTTGCACCTTCTTCTGGAAATCGGTCAACAGGCAGAATTTTGCAACTAGAGGGTGCTGGAGGACCATAATGTGATACGATATGCAAAACTCTCAATGACCTTTAGTGAAATGAAGAACAAGAAAATAAATCAATTAATACTACTCAGCAGGACGAATTCATATATTCCAAGGTAATACAAATGTTGCAATTTTATCTAGTGTGAGTAAAACAAAAATTAATACTTTTATAGTTCATACTGGTTTATTTTAAATTTTGTCTCAAATTTGCTGTTAAACTCTGCTTCTGTCCTTAGTTTTTGTGCTGTAATAAATGAAAAGCCTTTATCTTAACAATACACATTCCTTTTTCTTCCTTTCATGTGAGTTGGAAAGCAATTACAGTGCATTATTGATTAAGTGTTTTATGATAAAACACAAAAGCCAGCAAAGTAAGCGGGAAAGCAAAAAGGAACAAAGATTAATTTAACAATAGAATCTATAATTGATATTGTACAGATAGAATGTGGACATTAATTACAGATAAGTCATTTAATAAGAGTTCTAACAAGAAAATTATCTTCCAAAATTCATATAATTTCCAACACAGGATAATTATTTTCTTGCCTTCCAGTACTGTAAGAAAAAATACAAGTATGAGAATAAATAATATCTATAAATATAGCACTCTGATTCTATGTATAAAAATTACCCCTTCCTTCGTCTCTTTAACTTAACCTTATTCCTTCTTAAGAGTTTCTGACAATTCTGTCAATAACTTCAACAAAGAAATACTTAAATTTTGAACCAGACCTTAAGGATACCATTTCCCCACATCCCTACTGGTTTAATATGGCTCAGTAGCATCTGAGATTTCCCTTCTGCTTCCTCAAATCAGAAAGAAATCCAAAGGGCAAACTGTGACCACCTGATAAAGTGGTTCCCTGAAATCTTCACAACTGGCAAGGAAGCTGGTGGAAAACATATAACCATCTTCTGAAGAGTAGAGTTCTTGAACCCAAACATGAATTGCTGCAATTAGGCTGTTGATCACAAAGTGATAGTAGTTAGGAAAAACCCGTGCAGATCTGCTAAACGCCCAATTAAGCCAGAGTGCCATGCTTCACTCTTTTATATTCCCATTTTGATCTTCTGGTTGTGCAGGCTCACTGTTCGTGCCCAACATTCATGTAGTGGGTAATATTCAAGTGATCCAATACTCCACTTGTGGCCTGTGTAAGCAAAACACATCCTGGATGACCTAGAAATGTAGCACGGGTGTTACTGTGTCTGCTTCCTCATGATGGAAAGTTTCGTGTATTTAATTCAGTCCCTTCCTAGACTATGAGGAGTCAATAAACCATATTTCATTTATCAATTGCCAAGTTAGTGAGATCTGTCTTCTCTTCACATTTTAACTGACTGCGGTGCCCTAGCTTTACCGGCAGACACATATTTCTTCATAGCACATTCAATATCTGAGCCTCAGTCCTCATGCATTTGCAAGGTAAGCTTCTTGGACAAGGAGCTTTCTTCTGGCTGCATTCATCTCATGACTTGCCCTTATGAAGGGATGTTCCATGGCACCCAGAAAAGACCATAGGCCCTGCCCCATGCACCCATGGAGATCATGTGTAGGTAGTCCCCATAAGCATAGGGAAAATAGAGAGCAGTCTCCTGTCAGAACTGTTTCATGCGTAGAATGTTATTCTCCAAAAAGCAGCAGCCAAATGAATGAGTTGGTGAGGACAGACATTAATTAACACATATGCACAGAGGCTCGTGATAACTTTAAGAGTCTCAGCCTCTTGGACCTTAGACCTGAAGACAGACACATCTTCACTTCTCTTACTGGCCAGGTGTAGCTTTGGTTTGCTACAACAGGCAAACTGCTAGTGTAACTAGCAGTAAAAAATGAGATTTAATCTAGACAACAACTGGTTTGTATAAATTGAAAGCTTTCAAGGGGATAAACAAGGTAAACAGAGTAAAAGGTATCTAATACAACAACAAGAAAATGGTGACATACATTGCAAGTTTGCCAGGTGTCACAGAAGATGAGCCATCTTGTGATGGTTCTCCAAAACTCCTGATACTTTTAGTCTAGAAATTGGCCTGGTTGTTTTCTACATATTGCATCCAGTTTGTGCCTAAGGAAACAGCAGTCGAAATTTGCCCCAATGTTTTATTGTCAGCATGTTGTCACGCACTTAAGTGTGCCTGCTTAATGGATACAATTGTTGTTCTTTTTTTTTCTAAATGAGCTGATTTTACAAAAATAGTAATTCTGATCTTTATTTTTCCACATAGACAAGATCAGCTTCTTCAACACTGCCTTCACTTACAAAGTCTAAATACTATGAATTGCATCTTAGCTTTTTTCTTCCACAGTGCCATCTAAAACTATACAAGATGTTAATTTTGTGGTTGTTGTTTCTATCTTTTTCCCCCCCTCCCCTCCATTGGAATTCAGCAGAGAAGCTGTTAAATGCTACATATACTAGAATACTGATTTTAATAATACTCGACGTGCACATCAGTTTCATTGTCAGAAACACTTTAAATCTCTGTATGTTACTAATAACTGAAGAGCGTTAATCAGCTTTATAATGTAGTATGCATTGTCCTTCATATATATTCCTAAAGCAGGATATATGCTGTACATTTATATACAACGTTGGTTGGAGCACAGACATTGCAGTGTCATGCTTTCATTCAAATTTCAGATGCCATATCTTCAGTACAATCACATGGCATCAAAATGCAACATATTGCTTCGCAAATGCAAATAACTTCACACAGTGGCCTTCATGACTGGGAAGGGGTAATGAAATGGGATATATTTTACACATATGAAAAAAAAAAGAAAAAAGAAAAGATTTATCATAAATATATGGACCAGTATATGACGTTGAAGAACAAGAAGCAAAAAGGGAACAGTGCTCTTGCGTAAAGATCAATTCTCTTTGCTGCTGATGGAATAACAGGCTTGGGAGGAGGAGGCTTCTTATTGTTCTTGGCTTGAGATTTCCCAAGCCCATTGTTGACTTCAATGGGCTTCCCATAACAGTCATAATTTGATAATTCAAAATCCCTTGGCAAGCTTCCAACAATGCTGAAATCGTTGGATCTTAGATCAGATTTCGAAGTGCAAACTTTTTTGCATCTGGTCTCACCAACCTATGAAATAAAGAGCAAGGGGAATCACAATCTACTCACAGTATTTCATTAACAAACTTGATGCAGCTGCTAGAGAACACCGCAAACAAACATACAGGAAATTACTTGCTGATAGGCATACGTTACATCAGCCTAATTTGCTGAATTGTTGCACTATAAAGTACTTAAGGATGATCATTCAATCATATAAGCTAATCCAAACATTCATAATTGTTTAATTTTTCATGCACAAGGTGCCTCATGCTGTGCAGCCTGCTATAGTTAGACTCCATTTTAAGATCGAAGCAGAGAGAATATTTCTGTAGAGAGTATTTTTGGAAATTGGTCCTATTTGATGAACCTGCTGCGACAGATACTATTCATTACTTACATTTTACTGAGGCCTGGAAGCTATAGTAATAATTAACCCTAAAATTCACTGTTTGATGCAACAACTACAGTCTATTCTCGTTCTACATAGCACCCAGCTCAAGACCCTGTATCTCATCCTAGGGTTACCACTTAGCATGGTCAGAAGGCATTTTCTTTGTACCTGCAGTCCTTGGTGCCTCTCTAAAAACAGGTAACACAGATGTGACACCATTCTCAGCACTTTCCATCCTTACACTGGAGCTGGGAAATCTAAATCCAGCAGTTGAATACCTGTCTTTTTCGCAGAGGTCCAGCGGCGCTCTTGGATATCAGGTACTACTGTGTTATGGGGTAATCCCAGGTGAACCATTCTTTCTTACCAGACAATCATACTTGCACAGACAACGAACATTTAAATTTAAAAAAAAGCATTCATTGTCCTTCAGACCAAAGTGTTTTGGAGGAAAAAATTCTTAACAGTTCCTATATTCCCTTCTGTGGATTTTATGAAGTTTACATGAATGCAGGTTATGAAACTTAACTGCATTATTAATAACACCATTTGTTCACATATATAACCTGAGAGCTAGCTGGAAAATATGCTGGTTCACAAATCAGGTTATATGCAAGGACAGCTGGCATTAAACAAGTTTTCACTAGAGTTTCCTGGAGCCACCAAAACTGGGTTATTTCAAAAGTTGCCTGTCCTTCCTTCCCAGTAATCTATCTCTTTTCCAGAACATCTTCAGGCATTTTCCTCTCAGCTCTTTCCACCTCTAGTTTTCTGCAGTCCCAGGCTGATAGTTTGGGATATTTGCATCATCACAATTTTTAGCCAAAGGAATAACAATGAAGTACAGTACCAGACTTATAGATAAATAAAAAACATTCTGGAGAATGTTATTATCTTCTCTATGACAACTGACCAGGTATCCTGGATGAAAACCAACTGAAGCAGTCAGGAAGAAACCTAAACTTCACTTGGGGTTTTTACTCCCATTACTGATGACTCTGATTTTGGTGCAAGGTGTAAAAGAAGTATGGAGCCATTTCCTCAGCAAAGAGTATCTCACCTCCTCAGATTTCCTAGAATTTTATTTCTCAGGAAAACCAATGCACTAAATCTGAGGTGCGGGTTACATTAAAATATCAAGATCACAGGTTAAAAAAAGAGAACACGAGATAGGCGTTCCAAGGTGGTAAGGCAAAAGTATATGTACAAATTTCCTGCAAGTTTTCCCAGTCATCAAAGAGCTGACAGCCTGTGACAGTGTTCAATACCGGAGTAGCAGAGCAAACTGTCTAGTAAGCTGGTGACTGGGACATGTATGAACACGATTATGTGGCCCTGGGTGACATGGGGGCTGTCAGTCAGTAATCTGAGAAATTCCTTCCAGTTAGGCCATACCTTTGTGCAACAAAAGGGTAACTTGCAGGACTGGGGTGCACATTGACTGAAGAGTCACAGGAATATTATGTTTTTGCCATGGTCAAAACTAGTAAAATTTAATGAGACTATTAAAAGAAATAGAATCATACATGCAATTATAGGCCTGTTTTCAGACTTGCAAACTTGTAGTCCATTCCTCATACTACCACCAAAATACTGTAAAATTAATATATTGTAGAACTAACTAATTGTATCCTAAGGACTCTTATTTACAGTATTCCTGTTCCATCTAAAGTATCTAAAGGCTGTTCAAGTCTGCTCTCATTCACTTGTAGGACAGAGAACTGAGAGAATGGCTTTTAGGTCACCTCTGCCTTGTAATCAGAAAACTGTTCACAGCATGTTTCACACAGAGCTCTGCTTAGTCTAGTGTTAGATGGGAGTACTGATTTATCAGGGTGACACAATTTCCCTTCTAAGAGCAATCTGGCCCATTTTTTTCTTTAATACATATATGTTACTTGTAAAAATAATTTATTTTCCTGGGGTTACAAATATAATGTGCTTCTACTGTCTATACCCAGTCTCTGGCTAGACATAGCTTTAATTTTTTTCTTGTACATCTCTTCAACTCCTCACTGTTTCTGCTGTTTTAATCTAAATATACTTCAGTTGACATACACCTGTCAGCTATTATATTAGAAGTAACTTATCTTTTTATTCACCCTGTGTTGGTTTGCACTAGAAGCACAATAACCCTGACACTTACCAAAGGCTACAGGAATCATTTCTGTGGAACATCATACCATGAGATTTGATTTTAGAGTACTACACTGAGGATGTTAAATGTTATACCCTTTTGACTTCTTCCTGACTGAGAACTTGGCCCTGGAAAATATGTGATACAGTCTGCCTTATCCTGCCCCAGCATCATGACCTTCAGGCCAGATGCAGACCGCAGAAGGCTTTCACCAGATCTGTAGCTTATGCCCTGCAAGGGATAGGGAGCAGCTGCTTGGGAAGCAAAGGCTATCAGAATAGTGCAGGGCTTCCCCATGTCTCCAGTGGAACTGGGCAGCTGCTTCTTGTTCCCCTAGCATGGAAGCAGGGTTGCTGAGGAAGGCACTGGGAGGTGATGTGGCTCTATGGTGTTGGCCCAAAACACAATCTAGTTCCCATTTCTCATAGGACCGGGTCACTTTGTCTAGCTTTGCTATGTTGGACAGGAGAACTGCCTTTTGATGAGCAGCTCAGAAATACCTAAAAATTACACCCAGAAGCCAGAAGTCCCCTTGTGATGATCCTTTCTTAACTTCTGCAAAATTCAATCTGACTGGTGCTCACTGCCAAGCTCAGCCAACCTGCTGTTGCTACTGCTCCAGAACTGCAGTGTGTGTGACATTGCAGCAAGGCAATACTTGTCTCAGAAAGCCTTTGCTTTCAGAGTTAGGGGAATTATGTGGTAAGAAAACAGGGGAAGAGAAGAAAGGAGTGCTGCCTGTGCATGCAGACTGGCAGGGAGGGGGAACTAACTCCTCACGGCTGCCTCTGATGCCTCTCATCACTCTGCACATCTACTGCCCAAACTAGTTACACTAGATTTTCCTTTAAAAACACCCAAGGTGGAGATTTTTTTCCCCCATGACCCTGTTCCCCACAAATATATGTACTTTATTTCTGCTATGAATATTCAAATTTATATGTGGAAGTGGGAAAATATCCAACTTTATTAATGCAAATTTCCGCACCAAACGAACACACCCCCCAAAACGGTGAACTATTTACAATTTACTGTAAGTTCGAATACCCACTCAGAAATTATTTACACAAAAGGTACAATAGGATTTTTTTGTAGAGCAACTTAGGGCTGGGACAAAGGAATATAAATACCCATATTCTACACGTAACTCAGATGGGAGGGTGAGGAGCAGCAACTGCCGCTGCCAGTCACAAGATGGATTCCCCTTACCCTCGAGCAGGGCTATTGGCGGGAAAACCAGAGACTCCAATTGATTTAATAGCGAAGTTTACTCACTGATCAGCCCGAGACGCTGCGGTGAGGTAATAATCGATGAAAATATAATTCCAAATTGTGTTTTCAGTGCAACCATAAAGCAGAGGCGGTAGCAGAGAGGGTAGCAGGAGCTGAGTGCGCTGCCAAAACCGAAAGTAAAAGGAAGGAGCCACCAGTCCCCGGGTAGCCAGTCTGCAACACAGAACCAGCAGCAGCCGGAGGAGCGGAGCCGAAAGCAAGCAAAGTCAGCCCCTCCCGGCACAGACACCCTTCAAATCACCCCTCGAGGCAAAACAGACCACTGGCAGGAGAGAAATTTGAAACCTGGCCAGTCAAACAGGGCACTGGCATTGCAAACAAGTCTGGGCCTCTTTTGCCCCGGCAGGACAACTTCTAACCTGAATTTATTTGGCTTCAGTATTCAGTCATGCGGCGTGACTAGAGTTAGCTGGTACTTACAGATGGCAACAACTTTAACCTTGATTTTGCATCATTCAGGTGACGTAACTGGGTCGACATATGAAGCCAAGTCAAATATTCTTAAGAGTTTCTTACCTCCACGTTGTTACTTCTGTCAACCTCATTGACAATCTCTAAAAAAATTAAATCCAGTTTGTCTAAACGAATAAACACACAGATCAGCTTTAATTTTACTGACCCGTTTAAATGTATTAGTGAACGTGGGGCTGAATTATGAATATTAGTAATGATAATTAATACTTATGAATAATAATTACTTGCCAGACACCTGTTAGCTCTGCAATATTTTCCACTGATTGATGTCAGGTTTATAATTATTCATGTTAAGCCATTTAGCTTTTAAAAGTACTGGCTTCTTGCTGTCTTTTGGAACCCTCCCAGTTTTAAAGCATTTATTAAAAGATGAACATTAATGTTCCACGACTCTCACGGACCAGCTCTTTAAAAAAATCTCAGATGCAACTCATCCTGAAATCTCGGTTATAAAATGTCTAACTTTAATAGCAACTGTTTAACATCCTTGTTAGCTACTGTCAATGAAAGACATTTCATCAGCTGATTGAATATATCTGGCTTTTCCCCAAACACAGAGCAGAATGTTTATTCATCACTTTTGCCTTTTCTGCTAATCCTTGATACTTTTATAGCATTTCTGTCTAGTATTGGAGTACTACTCTTAGTTTTGTTTTTCTTGGTATGCATACAAACTAATTTCCTATTGCCTTCAATTATGCTAACCATATATCCTGTTACCTACGTCTATTATCAATACCTATTTTCTGGATTTCAGTTTATATTAATTGCCATCAACTTCTCCATTTGTCAGTGATTAAGAAAGAGAAATGCTTGTAAAGCTTGTTTTCAATTGTGTGTGGGTTTTTCAGATTTGTGTGTTTGTGTGTTTATTTTGGCTTTTTGCATTATTAGTGTGGTTTCCCTTCTGGTCTGCAGCTGTTTTGAATATTGTTAGGTAGCTCACCAGGCTAACTCATATTTTTTGTTTAAATTCTTCCACCCAGAGAAGAAACAATAGTTTTCAAATGTGTGAAATGTGTCCTTTCACAGCACCAAAAAAGCCAGGACTCTACTAAATTTGTTTTGTGCAAATCGAATAAAGATCCTTTCTAGAGGACTCTTCATCCTGTGATCAAGTCCTCTTTATCCATCAGGATGAAGTGTAATATAACATGCTATCATGTTGGATTCAAGAATTTTCAAAAGCAGAAATACATTGCCCATAATTTTTAGCAAAGCTTCAAACATGCTATAGCACTGGCAGCCTCTCAAGCTCAGCATGCGTCCCTCAGGCCGAAGCATTCCGTATTGTAATGCAGCATTCTCTGCCCTACAAAGCATATATTCTCTGCCATAAATCATCTCTCCTGATGCACCTAACCTCTTTTTTGGCATGCAGATCTGTCACTAGTGCTGCCAGTTGCCTAAGAGTCTTCTGTACAAGCTGAAGAAGGAGTTTTCTAGGAAACTGTCATTAATCTTTCTTGTGCTTGTTTTGTGCTCTTCCTTTGCTCTTGCCATAATGATGGATGTAAAACACCATTAAAGTAATTATGGTTTAGCATTAGTGTGTATTCAGACTGAGTATATTTTCTGGTGCAGCTCAGCAGGAATTTGCTATCACATTCCAAATATTCCTTGCAAATACAGCACAAAAAATACTTATATGTAAAATACCACAGAATCACAGCATAGCCTGAGTTTGGCATGGACCTCTGGAGATCATCTAGTCCAACCTCCTGCTCCGAAGCACACTGCTTGTGACCTTTTTTACAGTCATGTTCTGAATTATCTCCGAGGATGGATACATGAGTCACTAGAGCAGAAAGTACCTGCTCTGTACCTGAAATGCTGTCAGGAACTATTAAAATAGACTGCAGCCTGTGGTTTTGTGTACAAGGGAAAATATAAACTGAGTTTCTGGTGGTTCTACAAGAAAAATAAGAGTCTGGAGTGCCACTCAAGGAGTAAAGACAATATGGTAAGATCAGGTCACCATAAGCCACTACCAGTAGTCAGGTATATTATAGATCAGTAAAGGTGAACATAACCCATATCACGTTTCTGAGCCTGGATGTAGCTCTGAAAAGGTAAGGCAAGCAGTAGCACTTTTTGGGTTTTTTGGAGTAACTGGGTTAGAGCTATTAGCACCACTTGCATCGCACTATTCATCACCTACTATAGCCATCCTTTCTGCAAATGTTCTCTCCAGTCATCAGCACATTATCTGTGGGGGACACCTTCTATAAATGGGCTTGATGAAAATGTGACTTTTCAAATCGAGGGGCGTTAGAGTTAACAGTGCAATCTCTCCCTGTAATTACGCCACCAGTGAAAGCAAAAAAACCTGATTCATCTTCAAAACACTTCCCTTTTTGCTTGTTTTTCTCGCTGTATGATATTGTATTGCTAGGAAACACTCACAAACTCCTACTAAGGATTCTGAGGAAAAAGCCAGTGCCAGCAGTTACCACCAGGTTGCCTAATTTTCTCCTTTGCTTAGAACAGCACCTACTTGCAGCTGCAATGAGCTAAGGCATGCATGCTGTGCTTTCTCTTGTCTGTAAATGCATAGCCATTGCCCCTAGAAAAACATATCACAAGTGCTATGTT
>VWYK01058246.1:0-18677 GCA_013399775.1 Semnornis frantzii | reverse complement strand
GTTCCATGTCCTTCCTGTGCTGGGAAACTTCCTATGTCTCAGCTTCCACCCATTGCCCCTTGTCCTGCTATCGGGCATCACCGAGCAGAGCCTGGCTCCATCCTCCTGGCACCCTTTACAAACATTGAGGAGGCCACCTCTCAGGCTCCTCTTCTCCAAGCTAAAAAGCCCCAGCTCCCTTAGGCTCTCCTCATAAGGGAGATGTTCCATTCCCTTAATCATCTTTGTAGCTCCGTGCTGGACTCCCTCAAGCAGTTCTATATCCCTCTTGAACAGGGGGCTCAAAACTGAACACAGTAGTGCAGATGCAGCCTCACCAGAGCAGAGTAGAGGGGCAGGAGAACCTCTCTCAACCTACTAACGGCCCTTCTAATACGCCTCAGAATGGCATTGCCCCTCCTGGCCACAAGAGCATATTGCGGGCTTATGGTCAACCTCCCACCCACCAGGACCCCCAAAACCTTTTCCCCTTTGCTGCCTTCCAACAGGTCAGTTCCCAATCCATACTGATACCTGGGGTTGTTCTTTCCGAGGTGCGAGACTCTACACTTGCCTTTGTTGAATTTCATTACATTTTTCCTTGCCCAACCCTCCAGCCTGTCCAAGTCTTGCTGAATGGCAGCACAGCCTTCTGGTGTGGCAGCCACTCCACCCAGTTTGATGTCATCAGCAAACTTGCTGACATGCGCTCTGTGCCTTCATCCAGATCATTGATGAATATATTGAACAGAACTGATCTCAGTACTGACCCCCGTGGGACCCCACTAGTCACAGGCCTCCAACTAGACTCCATCTCATTGACCACAACTCTCTGGCTTCTTTTCTTCAACCAGCTCCCAATCCACCTGATCATCCAGACCAGTCTTGCTGAGTGTGCCCCAGAGAAACACCTCTGAAGGAAGAGGGACTTCACCTTCAGCTGCAAGGCTTTCCTCTAGGGAGTTTTCTCCTTTCTTTTCTAGTGGTAGATGATCCCTCTGTGTGACAACAGCATTTTGTAAAGCAGCAGAACTAAACTAAATGTTCCAAGAAGGGTCACAGAAAAAAAATTAAAATCCACCAATAGGAATGTTCTTGGAGTTCTTTTATTACTCGTCTATATTGCAGGAAGGGGTTTGCTATGAATAGCTTTCCTCCTGATCTCCTTCCAGGCTGGTCCTCATATTTTCAACCTCCATTCTCTTTATTTTAGGGCCATCTCCAACAAATGTCACCATTTGTCATATAGAAATTAAATTTTAATTTAGGCTAAAACCTTCCAAATTTCCCTTTCTGCTGTCCAATGATCCTCCCAATTTGAAAGACAACAAACACTCTGTTGTTTCTAATCCTCTCTCTCCATAATGCCTGACAGTGCATCTTACAGGGCATGAGCTATCCCTTCACAAACTGGCTGGCATACGAACGACAAACACATTTGAGTTGCAGTAAATAGAGCCTTCAGGCAGCCATGTACAAGCTGTGTAAATACTGATAAGCAAGTCCCTGCCACATCCTGAGACCAGATAATTTTCTGTGTGTTGTACAGAAGAAAAGCCTGTTAGTTATAAGGGTGACTTCTGGTGGTACCATGATGTTGTAGCATGGTCTAGGTAACAGACGCACTTCTCTACTACCTCAGCATCCACTGGAGATAATCATTCCTTTAGAGTGGCCAGCACAACTGTTTAGGTAGTCATTAGCTAGTCCACAGCTGTCAAATGATCTGTTAGCTTAAAGAGGTTTAGCACAAGGTTCTTTGAAGCTGGATCACTTCTGACTGAGCTGGGTTAATGACTCATTACGCCAGCAGTTGTGTTGTCGGAGCTGCAGGCTGATAACCTGCAGAGGAGGCAAGCACCATAACACGGATCGGTTGCATTTGTAGTAGCCCAGACTTATGCAAAGTCCTAAAAATTCAGATCCAAAGATTCTTAAAAATACACCAAAGCCTTGAACCTGTTCCAAGAGATTCTAACACCCCATTGCTGGCTGCAAGGCTAAGTTAGTATTAGAGTCATAGTATCACAGAATCACCAAATCACAAAATCATTTAGGCTGGCAAAGGCCTTCGAGATCATTAAATCCAATCATTAACCCAACATTACCAAGTCTGCTGATAAACCATGCAGTGCTCATCCTACGTCTTGCCGGGCCACCAAAGAGTTGTGTGCCATTATTCATGTAAGTGGTGCTTAGCCAACACAAATTGCTACTTCAGAGTAATAGATATTTGAGTATCTGTTTGTTTCAGTTTAAATTATATCTAAATAAGATTTAACATGAACTTCATCAAAAAGCTGTGTTATTAAAACCCAACTGATTATTAAGTGGATGTTTATTGATGTGTAGTATCACTGTAACATTTAAAAACATACTTAATAGTCCTTTGGTATCTAATTATCCTATAATAACTTTTATTAAATTTAAATTAAATCAGCAGCTGAGGTGCATAATTTAAAAAGCAATGAGAAAAAAAAAAAACAAAACAAAAAAAACAACCAAGATCTCAATTAAAAAAAAAAAAAAAGCCAACAAACAGAATAAATTTTAAATCCCCTTAAAATAAAATCCAAATCCAAATCACTTTGAATTAACAGCTGTTCACTGAGATTCTGGCTGAAATAAAATGGTCTCAGATGCTCATTTGCTACAGTTACTGGGATTCTTGTGTGCTGCAGGTGCCTGACTCAGCCACTCTTTGGTGACTACATAATTCAGTGAGTTCTGATTGTCTTCAGAAGTCACTTCTGATGGGCTGTTAGCAACAAATAGATAAACTAATTTCTCTAGTTTCATCTGAGGCTGGAAAACTCCACAGATGGCAAGGAAAGACTGCATGGCAGACTCAGGAAAAAAAAAGGTACATTACAATAAGCTCAGAAAGTCTTTTTTTTTTTTTCTTTCCCCCCCCCATCATTTTTGTCTTCCACTTATCTTGCAACCCTTCTCCTAGAGTCTGGCAGTGTTCTGATATCTAGAATAACATTCATCTGTTTATGTGGTGTACACTGTCTAGATGAGCCACAGAACACTTCCAAGCACACTCCTGGAGGGAAATGTGCACCAGTCTACACTACCTCTACAGTAGCAGACAGGCGATAGGGACCCTTACAGAAGGAGGGTGCAGCAACACAGCGATGTACCTCCCAGCACCATTTGTCGTGTGCCGGCCAAGCTGGTACTTGTCGCAGCAGCACTCACCTCCTAGACACGCTGATATCTTGAAACACAATGCCACCCATAGCCAAATTCAGCATAAAATAGGAGTGCACGGAACCCGAGCGAAACAATGGCTGTGCAATCCTCAGGTGAGAAATCGTTCCACCCAAATGGACCATGAATGTAAACACTGACTAACGAGAGTGGTACAGATTGGGCCATTAAAAGCAAGGCAGAGATGAATGGAAATGTCTGAGCAGGAACATAAAACAGGCCAATTTCTGCCACTAAGTAGGAGTGGGAGTATAACAGACCTTGTTATAGAGTTGCTGGCAGTGATGTTATTGTTAAGGCTGAAAAAGACATTACGTTCCAAATCTCTCCTTTTACTGGTAAAACAGTAAGATTTTGAGCTTGAGCCTCCACTTCAAATGTGGCTGCTGCAACTCCTTGACAAAGGAGAAACGTGAGATGGATGAAGAGAAAAAAATCAAACGGGTTACAAAAAGTTACAGAGACTGCAGAGATTTCAGTTCCACTGAAATTCAGCGTTTTGATCTTTTGCAGGCATCATGATTTACCCCATCTCAGGAAGTCAATACAGAAATAGCTGGAGAATAACCCAATTACAGCAAAGGGAAATACACATTTCAGAGGAGAGGACAGCTGAGATGACAGCCAATTCCAGACAAAATAGAAGGATGTGAAACTGTACGAACTGATATCTGTAATCTCAACACTGGAAATGGAAGCCTGATAATTAGAGTAGCACAGAGGTTCAGTTTCATCACTACTAACTTTAGAAAATAAACATCCATAAACATGGTTACAAAGATCCTTGGTTTTTTGTGGTTTGTTTTGTTTTTTTGTTTGTTTGTTTTTGGTTTTTTTATGTAGAGATATAAAGAAAAATAATTTTGAGAACAGAAACAGCAACAGTGGGAAGGATTTTTTCTGGCTATTTTGAAGAAGCTTGAGATTTATTTATGACTTTAGCCATCAACAGAAAGTTTCCATTCATCAATTCCGCTTGTGAATTCCACCAAGACTTGGTTTAAGATCACTGTTTAGTTCCTAAAAAATCCTGACCACTTCCACTGGGCTTCTCAGGACTCAGGCTGAGAGTCACCCCGAGGGAAGGGAGAGAAAAAACTCCTGGTAGAGCCAAGCGAAGGATTTTGAAGTTTGAACATTCGTCTGTATTATGATCAGAAATGAAACCTGAAATTTTCAATGAAGGAAAATTTGTACAACGTGGGAAACAGTTTCAGTGCAGAATTGAAACAATAATTCTAACATGGCCTTTTAGAATTTGACCTTTTTATCTCTCTTAACAACATTCAAATATAATACAGAATTTGAATATTTGAAATGAAAAGTAATTTCAACATTTGAAATTTCCACTTTTTGCTCTGAAAATGTCAAAATAGGATATTTCAACTTTCTGAGAACTTTTTTCCCCCTTCTATTTTCACTTGAAAATGAGAACTTTCAGCTTGGGCTGTGCATTTGTGTAACAACTGTCAGCAGAAAAAGGAAAGCTGATGGACTGACTACTCTACGACCTGTGATATCCAGCCCAGCCATTCATTTCCTATTGCCACTACTCAATACAGTTGATTTTGGGTGCCTTGCAAGGAAGAGGAGGCTTGGTTGGGTTGCATCTCTTAAGTAACTGCTTTGTCACTTTGTTAAGGAGACATCCGCAATCTGCATCTTCATCTGCATCTTAGTTTGTGGAGTGGCACAAGAAAATATTTAGACAAGAAACCAAGCAGAGCTTTCATTGTGTGCAGTACTTTCACCAAAGAAAAAAAAAATCACTTCTTTGGTGCTGCCTCCAGTGCTCCATGTCCTGAGAACACTGTAGCTGCAAGGAACTTTGGTTGTGTGTGTGAGTAATCTTTTCTTTTTTTTTAATATAGCTTGCTTACACTAAGCCAGTCTGAAGCAGGCACATATGAGCTACCAGGTGGTGTGGTGTAAGCACTTTGCAGAGCAATTCACATTTTAGGCACCTGTAACCGAGAGTGTAACGTTGTGAGTTCTGCTGAATCATGCTACAATAGTTTAAGGGTACTTTAAAGGTACTTTTGTTACTCCCGTGATTGCGCAATTATTTCAGGCTGAAACAGCGGTGATAACCTCTATAATTGCTTCGACTAAACTCAGCTGGGACTGTGAATCAGAATCCCAATCCATGGAAATAGCCTGATGCAAAACCAGAGTTAGAAAAATCAGTTAATCCTATTCTCAAAGAGCTTGTGTCCAGTTCTGCACTGGAACTCCAAAGTGCTACGTTTACACTTCAGTCCAGCTACGCCTCACAGACAACTGCTGGCCAACAGCATGGCCTCAATTCTTCTCCCTCTGAAATGGAGCTAATAATTCTACACACATTTACAGATCATTTTGAGATGTCTGTGTGAAGAGAATTACAGAACAACTCTAAGTTATTATGTATCATGCATGTGTTTGCCCATAAATAATAAATTCCTGAAGCAGACATAAGAACAGGAGTTCCCACTATCATCTTTATAACAAATTCATAAGCAATAGCTATGTACATGATTCTTCAGCTGTTCCTTTCTGAATGAAAGGTTTCACTCTAGATCCTACCTTTCTCCTTACCTAGGTTATATGAATTTTATGAGTTTTAATATTTCAGAATGGAAACACGCCAGCAGGGTTTTTTTTAAAATATATTTTGTCCTCCCTGCCCCCCCCCCCCCAATTCTTTCCAGTATTATTTTTCTAATTATTCTTATGGAGAGCTCTTGGTCCTGCTTATAGGTCAGGAAATTGTCAAACCTAACCTATACTGCTCACTGATGCCTGGTAGTCTGTCAGCATTTCCAGCAGCTTAGTTGTCAGATTCTGACTGGGGCTGGAGCTTTGGCAGTGGTGGGTCCCCAGTTCCCAGTCCCAAGTTTGGCCAGCTCAATGGCTGGTTGGGCTCATTTCCCTGCCTCTGTGCATCCTACCAGGATTTTACACTAGAAATAAATTGTCACGGGGAGACTATTTAAATTCAGGAAACAAAATGTTCCCACTAATTCAATGTAGCCATCTCCTTGCCTACTAAAAGTTATGAGTTATGTGTGAAGTAAAAAACCTCTCTGCTGCATGAGATAATGAGAAAATGGGAATTCTTTATTCATTGTACTTGTCCCTCTGCACATAACATTTGTATATCATGCCAGGACCAACCTGTGTCACTGCTCTTATAGCCACAGCCCAGACTAAATGCCTGCCCTTCACTGTTTTTACGTCGTGATTCATATACTCTCTCTGCTCTTTCTGACTGCCTGCAATTACTTGTGACAAATGATTCTTCAGTGTACTGTCTGCTTTACCTTTTCAAAATGTTTCCATGGTTCACAGATAAGTCAGCTAGTGTACACTCTACTGTCTTGTGGGAAGTAAATCCCAGGACACAGAGAGGAAAAAGTTTCAAACCATTTTACTGGTAGAACTGCAGGCATCCACCTCACTTAGCTGCAGCACATCGACTCTGGACCAGTCACTCCAGCTGTGCTGGAGCTCCTTGGTTACAGAGGTGTGGGGATCCCAAAAGAACAGGTGGTTACAGCCATACACTTCTAAGAATGTGAATCCTTATTTCACGAGGAGCTTGATATCATCCACAACAGAATATCTGGCTAACTCTAAATCATTATTCCAACCGTAGAAGGGTAACAAAACTGGTGAAGGGTCTAGAGAACAAGTCCTACAAGAAGCAGCTGAAGGAACTGAAGTTGTTTAGCCTGGAGAAAAGGAGGCTCAGGGGAGACCTTCTTACTCTCTACAGCTCCCTGAAAGGAGGTCGGAGCCAGGTGGGAATTGATCTCCCAAGTAGAAAGTGACAGGAAACAGCCTCACACTGCACTAAGGGAAGTTTAGGTTGGGCATTCAATAAAAAAACATCTTTACTGAAAAGGCTGCCAAGCCCTGGAACAGGCTGCCCAAAGAAGTGGTGGAGTCCCCATCCCTAGAGGGATTGAAAAGCTGTGTAGATGTGGTACTGAGGGCCATGGGTTAGTGGTGACTTTGCAATATTAGGTTACCAGTTAGAATTGCTGATTTTAAAGGTCTTTTCCAGACTAGAAGACTCTATGATTCTGTTTTTATACCTCTCACAAGAGAACATCCAGTTGAATTCCCCATCACTGCTCCCATTACTCTCTTGTTAACCACAAATATATCCAGAAATGGATCCTGCCTCTGAACATCAAAAAGGCCCTGATTCTGCCTTCAGTTACAGTGGTGGCTATCTGGCCAGCTCCACTGAACTCAGGGGGTGTAAGTACCAAGAGACTCGATCTGTTGCCTCCTTCTGGAGCAACAGAACATGAATCAGCATCCTGGCTTGTGATTCCCATCTTGCAATACAAATGTCCTATTCACATAATGAGTTTTATGCAATTATCTGTTACAAACTGCCAAGGTAGTGGATCAAAACATGATGAGCACATACACAGTGTGTTTCCTTTGAAAATTATCTTCCATTTGAAAGTGAAACCTTCCAAGAAAATAGCCACCAAGACTTCCTTCTTGGAACATCGTCCTTTTCTACATGCTGTACTGCAGATTTCATGCAAAACCTTTTTATGACACTGTTAGCTTTCCGTATTGATCATAAGCTGTTCTTTCTTACTCCAGATCTTCTTCCTTTAATAAATACATTTCTTAAAATTACAAAATACTCCAGTGTGTGCAATTGCACAAGAAACCTTGTGGTGAATGAATTCATTGTGGCAGCTGTGACCTGACAGCAACTTTAATGCTGAATTTTCTATTGAAATCATTATCTTGTCCTATCTCAAAGTCTGCTCAGGTATGTGCACATCTTACGAGAACTTTGCTTAGCAAAACAGAAAGAGGCTGCCAGGCTACAACATTTATCCTGGCCTTTTCCATGAGTACTCCCCAGCTTTAGGTGAAGCTGGAATGATGGCATCCTTAAAATACTTCTTTCAAATAATCCCTCTGCCTGGCTCTGTGCTCTCCTCCTTGCTTCCCAGAGTCCTCTCACCTCTGAGCTGAATCTGATCTTGCCACTGTTGTGAAGCTGTTTGGCATGAAAGACACTGTGACGTTCCTGGCTGCTCATGCTGCCCGCCTCCAACATATTTCCTGCTCACATGTGGTCCTTGGCCTGCCTGTGCTCCTGCCCATCTGTTTGGGAGGCACTCTGCCTGCCTGCACATTGGTTGGGTCTCTGGCCACACACCGAGGGGTTTCAATGGGCAGGCAGCACAACACTGCAGGTGACATCTGTTCTGCAGGAAGTGGTCCTTTGTGGGAGTGATGGTGTTGTACACTCCCTTCTACTCAATTACACCTGTTGGTCCATGTGCCAAAGCAGAGTAGCAAAGTGGGGCAGGACAGGAAGTGGCTGTTCTTGTGCCAGCCCCTGGGAGAAACTGGGAGGCAACAGAAGCTTGTCTAACCTCACTTTGCATGGCACTGAAAAGGATCACCCTCCTCATCCATTTACAGACCTCTGATTTTCTAGGCATCTTCTTGCAAACAGGTAAAATACCACCATCTGCTCACTGCTGCCAGACTGTGCAAGATGCAAGGAGGTGACAAAAATGCCTGGGTGGGCAAGCAATGTCCACCCAATCCAAAGGGAGACACACAGCTGTAGCATACAAAGGAAATCATAAAGAAGGGCCATTGTTAGAGCGGGTCTTACTTGCACTGCAGACAAGTCTTTAGTTCTGAAACATTCAGACACTCCCTGGCACCTTAGCCAAAGGAAAACACTGAAACCCAGTAAGCACAGTTCATAGAATCACAGAACCACAGACTAGATTGGATTGGAAGTGACCTTTGAAGCTTAACTAGTTCAACCCCCATGCAGTCAGCAGGGACATCTTCAGCTGGAGCAAGTTGCTCAGAGCCCCAAGCAACCTGACCTGGAATGGTTGCAGGGATGGTCCATCTACTTCTCTGGGCAGCCTGAGCCAGTGTCTCACCACCCTCAGTATAAAAGAATTCTTCCTTTATGGATGTGGCTGGTCCTGGAAGACAGCACAAATAACCTGCCAGGCCACAGAAGTACTTGTGGAGGGAAAACGAGTGAGACAAAACAAAATGCACATAGCAGTTCATGCTGATGTGGTATCACACTTTTGCCTGGGCTCCAGCCCCAAGCAACAGCCAGCCAGCAGCTTTGTACTATGGTTTCTGCATATGGTATAAGCTGGGTCATCTTCCCTTCACTCATTTGTTGGCAAGGTAATAACCAGTGCAGCCATGTCTTCCCAAGCTCCAGATGCACCTTCACTTTGCTATTTAGATGTAACAGCAGGGTCACCAAGCTTCACAGACACATCCACACAACCATGCCCTTGTCTGGAGAGAAAAAGAAAGCCAAAATACCTTCTGTGGGAGAAGGCTCTAAAGAGAATCCATAGCACAAAACATGGGACATTAATGTTCTCCTGTTTTCCCTTCCATTCACCAATATCCCTGCTGCTGCTTTGCTGTTGTCTAGGGTGCATCTCCATCCTAGAGCCAGCCAAGCCAGTTGCTGCTGCAGTCACAGCTGACTGTGCTGCCTCTGACACAAATCCTGAGCAGAGACCAAGGAGCTGGCATGGCAAATCCACACAGGACAGCAGCATTGCTCAAGTTATTTGTTTTTTATGGACAGGGACACTGAACTCAGACTCGGAATTGTCAAGTCCCTCTTAGAATGCAGAAAGCTACAATGGGGGGAGGAAAAAAAAAAAAGGGGAAAAAAAAAAAAAAAAGCAATTCAGAGAGAAGAAAAGGATGGAAATATCTATCATTCAACAACACTGACAAAAAACAAACCCTGGCAGCAGCCTCCTATGCAATGCCTTGTTTATGCCAACGCTGGTTGCAGCTCCTATTGGGATCAGAAGCACAACAAATTGTCTGTTTCTCTGCATCCAGCGGGCTCTGATAGCTACTGACCACGCTGACAGAGCTCATTGCCTGCATTTGAATGGGAACGATGAATAGGGGAAACAGCAGCACTTGAACACAGACAAGATTGGTTTTGTAAATCCAAGACTGTATTCACAAGTTCCAGCTTTTAAGGCCAGGGTGTTTTATTTGCTGTGCTGGTTTTTGTGGTTTTTTAATGGTGAAAAAGCAGGAGAGCAATCCATCTGTCTGAACTGGAAGCTTCTTATAAATAAACAACAATAAAAAACAACAGATGAAATTCATTTTGCCCACGTCTGTTTTGTCGGAGTCCCCCCCAGAATCTAAATCAACAAGATATCAGGCTGTAGTTTGTGAGTAAATTTCTTCCAGTTGAAACAAACAAAACCAGACGAAGATAAGCATCCTCCTTATACTTTATGCACAGTAATGCAAGTTATTTTCCACTCCATTTAGACTTTTCACCTTCCTTTCATTTACACTGTTTTTTACAGTTCAATAAATATTTTTCCAAGCTCCACTTGCCAAACAAAAGAGTTTAGCTTCAGTGTTACTCCTCTGACAAATATCCTTATGGTGTTGCACATGTGAGCCATTGATAAACAAATTAAAATTCTGTCCCAGCTCAGAGCTCAGCTGGCCCATTTCATCTTGCGGTATGGGTTTGTAAAGGTCTGGGTGTCTGTCATCCTCCCCTAACCTTGTCTTTGTCAAAGGGATACAAAAGCCTGCACGCTCGGGGCCTTACGATACTGATTAGTGTGAGTGACAAAGTGGAGTAGCAAGTCCACTCAGCCCTTCATAATAAATCTATCAAAGAGTAATAGAATTCCATCAATTCTGCATCATCCCCGAGGGTCGCTGTGCTGGGATGGAAAGTGTGTTCCGCTGGGATTGTACAACTGTTATTATTCAATTACACTCTTTTCTTCCTAGTTAAAGACCATGATATCATTATCACTTAATGAATACATATAATTGGATCTGGACTCTATGTTTGGCTGATGAATACCACTCACTATTCATTCAGTCTCAGCTCATCTTCTGACCATTTATTATAGACTTTTGGCTGAAAACCATGATGACAAAGGGAATTTGAAATTAGCTGAGATTTCATTCAATGCTCAGTTAGACACAAAGGCAAAATACAATTCTGAGGCGTAAATGAGCCTGAGACCACACGGAGAAGTTTTGCCTAAAAGTTAATGGCTGTTGATTTCCACATAAACACGCGGAGGTAATTCCAAACATGTTTTTCAAGGCCACCTCAGAACTTTGAAGCAAGCTGAGATTTTCTCCCTCTCTTGCCCCAACGGGGGGAAAAAAAAAAAAAAGTAATATTTGTCTCAAAGGTAAATAGCAGACCTTTAAGTTGGCTCTTTATTTCCCAACTTTGGCAAAATATTAGCTTTAAGGATGTCATCTGAGACCATTATGGTCTTTAACTGGGCCCTGCAAAGCTAAACACCATTTTATGATTAAATAACATTTAAACCTGACAAAGCAGAAGTGCTTTCTATACAGTATATTTATTACACCTAATATGGAGACCATCATTAAGTTTCATCAAACAGTGTGCCCCCAAAGGAAACTGGCCCTCCTATTCATATTGTTGGGAGTAAATGTAGCATACCTCCTTTGGATCACTGGTGAACAGGCCACCTCATTAATCCTAGTTAGTAGATGCTGCTGGGCATGTGGAGCAGCCAAATCCAGATGCTACCCACAGAGCCTCTCCAGGCAGTTAGGGAATCACAGAGTACCACCTCAAGCCCTCCATACATCACTTCAAATTAAATTTACATTAAGTGCTACTCCATCAGAGCCGAGAGAAGCTGACATCTTTGGAAAATGCAGATGATAATCCATTAAATCCTATTATATACATGTCTTCTAATTTTACTTAAGCTCATGCATACCAAAGTGTGAGTTTGTGTTAAAAATTAAAGACCCTTTTACTAGAACAAAAGACTTTATGAACTGTTGACTTTGGGAGGGTTTATTACAGGATCAGGCTATTCTGTCAAGACAAGTAGCCTTTTTTTTTTCCTTTTTTTTTTTTTTTTTTTTCCCCTGTAAAATTTCTGGTTAATCATTTGTTCCTGGGATCTTTTTTCAAATTCACAACGTGTCTTGGCTATTTCCATTTCCCAACTCTTTGTTCTCTCAAAGAGAAGTGCAGCCTCTTTAACTTAATCAAATGTTATGAATGAAACAGTGGGACACATATTGTCTCCTTTTGCAATTAAGAAAATATTTGCTGGCAGCTTCAAAACTGGCAACAGTAAGAAGATGCTATAAAATCATCCCAGTGAAAAAAAGCTAAGGATTTAATTGCCCTATTACCACATATGTTAATCCCTTTATATTTTCATAGTCCTTAGTCACAGTTACTTCTACTTTGATGAGTCTCTTCTAATTTCATAGCACTGATCTTACTCTTTTTGATCCAAGGCGCTTAAATTTTTATCTTTAACTACTGTATTTCATGTTTATGTTTCTGCCCGATTTGTTTTTCTGCAAGACCTAAACTAAAATGGAACACACAGATTTCAGAAAGAGAAAATAATTTCTAAGGATATTAGACAAAGTATATTGTAAGAAAACATAGGAAAAAACTAAAATCACAAGCAAAAACACATCCACACACAATTAATTTAAAATCTAATTATGAAGCCTTTGAAAAGTTAATCATAGTTTGAATTTCAGGCTTAGATTTGCTTTGACTTTCAAATTATTTCTTTCCAAGTGCAAGAAATTCACTTGGAAAGAAATTTGTCTGCTTTACAGTACATGTGGTATTTAATGTAATTCTTTGGGAACTAAGAAAGTGATGGGGCAGATAAGTAGCACAAATAAATGTAACACCATAAAATTCAAGGGAATTACTCAGCCAAATTGAAGTTTTCAGTAGAACATTTCTGATTTATACAAGCTGAGGATGTTTCCCTGTATTATTTTCTACCACAGAAAAGAGAATTAGCCTATCTTTACAGCCTGGGTTGTTTGTTCTGTGTTGCCCAGGTTGGCCAAAACCTATGTGAGCAGCTATTATCTCTTGTACAACTCCAGATGCTGTGGCAATGGCAACACCACACTCCAGTGACAGGTCAGCTCACTAAAGTTTTAGCACAGCACACAGCTGAGTTTTGCAGCATTTTGTTCATATTACAAACACTGGTTTTGAACAAGAGTCAGGGAGGACAGACAATAAAATGAACACACACATTTTGGAGATTGTTATCAAAGCACACACAGACTGTCCCTAGGAGAGGTTTGAGCTCCTGTCACAAGCCCTTACCCACCAGACTGCCTGAAGAGTGGGCCAGCAGCTCCCAGCAGCCAGCAGCAGTACCCAGGCTCCCTCCCTGACTACCAACTACAACAATTAACAAAGAAATAGTGCAATGAGTAATTAAGACTGGAGAGTTTCATTTCATCCTCTTGATGCACAAGGTTTTATGCATGTTAATCTCATTAAAACTAGTAGGATCTGCTTCCATAAATTCCCATCCAACAGGATTGTAATGTTAGCCAACTTATTGCTCTATAACATATGTGTATCCTATGATTTCAGAAAGTTGCCTTCGTAAACACAATCAGAGAATCATAAAAATGTTTAGGCTGGAAAAAGACCTTTAAGATCACGGAGTCCAACTGTTAACCCTGCATTGCCAGGTCACCACTAAACCATGTCCCTCACCACCACATCTACACAGCTTTCAAATCTCTTCAGGGATGTGGATTCCACCACTGCACTGGGCTTGTTCCAGGCCTTCACAACCTTTTCGGGGAAGAAATTGTTCCTAATACACAACCTAAATGTCCCCTGGTGTAACCTAAGGCCATTTTCTCTTGTCCTATCACTTGTCCCCTGGGAGAAGAGACCAATCCCCACTTCACTCCATCCTCCTGTCAGGGAGTTACAGAGAGCCAGAGGGTCTCCTTTCAGCCTTTTTCCCAGGCTGAGCAAACCAGTTCCCTCAGCTGCTCCTCACAGACCTGTTCTCCAGACCCTTCACCAGCTTCATTGCTCTTCTCTGCATCTTCATTTCCTTCTTGGAGTGAGGGGCCCAAAACTGGACCCAGTATTCAGTGAAGACATCAAGTATAACAGGCCGTGTCAGAATGCAACATTGTGGTTATTGGAGTCTTACTAAATAACTATACAACCTGTTGCTGTTTACACCATTAGGAATCATTTCTGAGGAGATATTTTTGAAAAGTGAAACAAGATGCATTCTAGGTTGGGAGTTTTTGAGTCCTCTTCAAATGGCCATGAACACAATGAACAATATTTTGAGAATAATGCCGCTTGGGATAGGGTAAATACAGCTCACTATGCCTTTTAGGTTATGAAGTATCTTCACCACAGAGAAATCAATCTATCAACCTGGAATTAAGTAGCTATCTCCTCTACCTCCATTTTTAAAGCATCATCCAATTAGGAAAATATGGCCCACATCTATCACTTCCATTTTCTTATTGCATTTTTAACAAAGTTAAAGTTGTTATTTATTTAATCTTAAAGTTGCGATTTGTTGTTATTTATTGCATTGTTATTTGTTATTTGCAGTTGTTATTTGTTGTTATTTAGAAGCTGTTTTTTCTTGCATCTTCAAATTGTTATTTACTATTATTTTAAAGTTATTTATTTCTTAAATTTGTTATTTGTTGTTATTTAGAAAATGTTATTCATTTGCATCTGATTGGGTCAAATTTTGTTTTCAGAACCATCAATCAGTGATAAATGAACTGGGTGATTCAAAAATCGAAACCAATCTTAACTTTTATGTTAGAATTAAAAGGAATTTCAGAAGATGAGCTGAGTACACAGAGCAACATGGTGAATTTTATCTTAAAAGCCATAGAGCACAATGCACATCCTCTTTCTTTTCAGATTTTAGACTTCTTTTTCTAGGGACCAGAGAAGAATCAGAAAACGAAATCCTACGCTCCACTGAAGAACTCGCACCCCCAATCTTCATGCCTGATTTCTACCAGAAGAGAGCAGAAACACTTCAAGACAATCCAGAATCAGATATCTGAAATGTCTCTGAAAAAAACATTAATCCTATCGAAAAAGCCATATGCAAAACAATGAATGGATTTTCCCATGAGGAATAGTCTAGTGAGATAAAGTCAAACAAAACAAAAACTTCCCTGACACTGGTATCATTCCTGCACCTAACAGAGCGGCTTCAAAATCAAACTGATGGCTAAAAGGATCCTTGGAAAAAGGCAATATTGCCACTAATGAAAAACATTCCTGGCAGGTACGAATTTTGCCATTACGTGGAGCTCCCCAAAACCAGAAAAAAATAGCAAGAAATTCTTTACAGTGAGGGTGGTGAGACAGTAGAATGGGTTGACTAGGGTGCTTGTGGATGCTCCCTCCCTGGAGGTGTTCAAGGCTAGTTTGGATAGGGTCTTGAGCAACTGGNTAGGGTCTTGAGCAACTGGTGTAGTGGAAAGTGTCCCTGCCCATGGTCACAGAATTTGAACTAGATGATCCTTAAGGTCCATTTCAACCCCAACCATTCTGTGATGCTATGAAATTTCAACCTAATCCT
The DNA here is from genome assembly GCA_013399775.1 of Semnornis frantzii. Taxonomy (NCBI): domain Eukaryota; kingdom Metazoa; phylum Chordata; class Aves; order Piciformes; family Ramphastidae; genus Semnornis; species Semnornis frantzii. The sequence continues at coordinate 3,039 of VWYK01058246.1, read as the reverse complement.
CCTAAGAAAGAATAGCTACAATCTGAGGGCTCAGCTGAACAACCCACAGCTTCCACCTGGCCTGCAGAAGGGCCTCAGTTGTATTCCTTGTTCACAGTAGATGCAATATAGTCACATAATTTAGCCTAATTTGGGCCAAATAGGTCACCTTAGTTTCCCTTTGCCATACACCATGGATCTTCCTTGTGACTGCATCTGTCTCAGACCCTGTAGCTTAGTAAGCGTTCATAAATTGTGAATCCAGGTGCTGAGCGCTCAGGGCAGCTTTCCTGGCCAGAGGGACCTCACATCACAATCTCTGGTGCTGGGACCACCTTTCTGCTCTGTGCTCATTTAGTGTCTAGCAAAACAGCTCATGATGGAGGTTCTCCTCCTTTCTTTCTAGCTTGCCGCCAGTTTCTATAACTGTCTGCCAACTCTTTCTGTGACTTCCTAGAGGAGGAGCTGACTGTTATTATTTACTTGCAGCACCAGTTGGAGATGAAGCCATGGCAGAGGTCCCAGTGCGCTAGACATGGTACACACATACAAACAGCAAGGGGTAGCCCTTGCCCTCAATAACTTACAGTCCAAACAAACAAGACAGACAGGAGGTCAGAGAGGAAAGAGAGGCACAAAGGAGTGACGTGATTTGTCTGCAGTCACCTAGTAGATGATTGGCAAAGTCAGGATTAGACTAATAGATCACTGAATCAATCCACTGACTAAACATACTGCTTCCCATTATTTCTTGGGAGGCAAACCAGGAAGAATGATCTCACTCGGCTAAGAGCCATAATAAAAATAACAGCAGTACCCAGGGCAAGTTCAGAGCTTTCTACTTGATGTGCTGTGGATCAACTGGTGGAGAGGCTGCTCTCTCCATCGCCATATTTTGAATTGTCTTCACGGCAGGAATGATGGAAGACAGAGGAATGGCTGACAGGACTGAATAAAGCCCCATGTAAATTTCCCTTATGAACAGCTGATCAGTATTTATATGGGCATAAAGGGTTATTTATTTCCCTGTCTCCATGAATGATTTACATGCTGCTCTCCATTTTTATAAGGTGCCCGCTCAGGCTTCAGGAGGAATGTACTGTGACTGGTTCTTTTTCCAGAGAAATGATGTTACACAGAGCTGGAGCCTGGATGCTGAGTGGGGGTGAGAACATATCAAGGGATCAGAACTGTCTTGCACAGTAGGCGATTTCCTCCCTGCTTTCCACTTTGCATCCTTTTTTATTTTCCTCCTGTCACCAAGTTTCCTCTTCCTGTAACCCTGTGTCTCCAAACTCTTTCACTCCTTCTGCAGGTAGAATCCCCCATTTTTATGTGACATCTTTTAAGTATGAGATGCAGGAAAGTGACTGCAGAAGTTGTTAACAATAATCACTCACTGAATGAGACGGCAGTGCCTAGGAGCTCCCCCTGGTTCTTTAGCTCTCATGCTAGCTCATGCTGTGCCAGTATCGTCTCCAAGGGGTTTCCTACCTGAGGGCCTGAATTAGACGTTGAAGAACTCTATAATTCCACATCAAACTGAACCTCGGAGCTTGAGAATTATTCACCCTGAATCTAGGTCCAGTTTCATGGTTTATAAAGGGCAAAATCAAAGTTGAGATCAATTCTTAATAGAATTTACAGTCCAGCCAAATCTTAGTATTTTCTCCAAGTTTGTATCCTTCTCCCTGCCAAATGTGCATCTTAGTAGTATAAAAAGGACTTGAATGATGTACTGAGGAATATTGCTGATAGATTTTACATGAGCCCTTTAAGGCACTTGGCCTTCAAATTCTAGGGAGATGAGTGCAAGTTCAGCTTGAGGGAGCACATTTTTTCCCCTCACTTCCAGTAATACCAAATATAATGCATGCAATCCCACTCGGCTGAATTTGATAGCCGGAATGAACACAGTAAATATGTTTACAATGATAGACAAAGATTTCTCACTTAAACTTCTAAGAAAGTCCTCTTAAAGAAAGAGGTTGCCTTTTGCCATTGATTCAAAGAACAGGCTCTACAACTTACTTTCTGACCTTTCACATTGAACCCCCAACATCTTAAGAAAATACAGCTACATTGTCTTCATTAGGACTTTTGGATTCAGCTAGCATGGATATTTCCATTGATCCACATTTCTGTAGCTGCATTGCACTATTAGATGACTTTCAGAGCAAGACAGACACACTTGTAAAATACATTCAGTGATGAAAGAAAGAAAAAGGAGGAAATGTATGTATACCTACATAAATTGCAAAGATTAAAATATAAATATATCAGATATAAATGCCTTGTGTATGCTACCTGTGCTGTCGGCTTCCCTTGGTCTGTCATTCAAACATCTTTGACATCACAATGCCTCAAAATGAAGATGAGTCACCACTGAAGCAAACATGTCAGCACAAATTCAAGGTTGTGCAGCACCTGAAACAAAGGAAACAGAGTTAAGGCCTTGCTACCTGAGTCCCTCTTTGTGCTAACATTAGACTAACATTCTGTGAAGTCAGAGTACCCCAAAAGGTGACTCCTGCTCATAACAGCCTCTTTTAAACTGAAGTCCTGACTCCAGCAGCCTGCCTTCAATAGCTTCATCACAGCATAAAGTCTTGGGTAGGAGTGGTGAACTGCTGATCTTAGTCTATAACAAGTCTGTAACAGTGAAGGGGTACAAGGATGGGATTATCCAGCACCTTCCTGACACTGGCTTCTTCACCATCCCTGGACTGTTTGAGCCACTGCTGAGACAAAAGTAATTTGGAATGAGGCTTCTGCTGCTCAGTCCATTCCTTCAAGCAGACATGGAATTCCACCTTACCTGGGCCCACACCATCTCCTCAAGGCTCCACACCATTAAATCCAGTGGAGCTGAGCTACTCCTTCATTGAAAGCCCAGTTAGTGCAGGTCAAATAATCTTCCAGGCTATCTGCATCAACTGCTCTGACTCTGGGGTTTTTGGTGGCCACAACAAAGAGGACAAACCCACAAGTGGTGCAGTCCCATGCTCTGCAATTCCTGACAGGGTGAAGCAGGGTAGCTCACAGAATCACAGAATATTA
>VWYK01058244.1:0-15662 GCA_013399775.1 Semnornis frantzii | reverse complement strand
TAGCTCAAACCAGCACAAGACTAAGTACCTCACACTAGATACCTCCTCTCTTTTCTTCCTTGTCTTTGTCCTACCCTGCAGACCATGAAGAGAAAGGGACACAAGCCCTTGCACAAGCACACCAGTACAGAGCTACTGCAGTACAGGGACCTTCAGGACTGTCCACAGACCAATACCTCAGCAGAGAACAGCAGCGTGCAGAAGCTGTAATAGCTTCTGTACAATGCTTCCCCACCTCTCCACCCAGTGTTCAGCAAACACTGCAAGGCCAGAAGAGTATGAGAGAATAACCAGCTTCTGATTACCCACCTCATGCAGGTAGCACGAGTTTAAAAATTAATACTTTAAAAAATTAATCAAAGGATAAGCAAGGACTATAGGTAGTCTGCAGAGGGGCAGCAGGAGACTGTGGTAAGCCCAACATCAAAATTTGACCTGCAGTGTATGCACTCCCCTGCAAGACAGAGCATATTAATGCATTCCTGACTCTCATATTCACCTGCAGCTTGTCATTAGGCCATGCATTTTAATTGTATATAGACTCAGAACTGGCTAAAATCCAGTCCTCTGTTGCTAATATGCTGCATTCACACTTCAAAGTTTTGTGTAGGGTCTCAACTCATTGCTAGGCCAAATATTGTCATGGGGAAGCAACAGCAGACTGAAAGATGAGTTTTTACAATTTCTAACTTTTTTTTTGCTAATGGTAGTGATTTATCTCTGGCAAAGTTAATTCCTGTGCACACGCACAAGAAAAATTTACTTCTGCTACCAGTTATTCATAGATCAGAAGGTAAAGAGCTGTACTGTGCATTTTTAAGCTCTTACTTTCTAAATGTGATGTTTTCTCATCAGGAGCCTGCACTCTGAATTGCTCAAGGCACCAAAAAGTTCCATTTCAATCTATTCTGTGGCATTGTTTCTGAACAGTCAGTAAACACTGGGAAGATCAGCTGCACCCAAATCAGTAAATCCACTGCTACTGTTCAAAGTCCATGCTAAGTCTCCTTTCTGGTACAACAAATCAAGGAATGTGTAGTGGATTGAGTTGAAGCTGCTGCTGTTATTCCTACCACGCTGCAGTCATGCCAGCTTCAAAAATGAAAGTGCCAGAGCAAAGTATTACAGGGCTTGAAAAGTTCAGCTTGCAGCATGGGAGGCTTCCTGCTCCACTGCTGCTTCTGGGTTCTTGGGTGTTGGCTTTTTCAGCAGGCATGGTGGCAAAATGGGTGGGAGCCACAGAGCTGCTGGCTTTGGCTTTCTTTTTTATGCTGTTTTTTTTCCCCCTGTATTTCACTCTGCTGCTTCTGCAAATAGCTTAGCTAAGGTAGTCATGCATTGTATTATTAGATTAATTAGATTACTAACTAAGGTAATTAAGCATTGTGCTTATGTTATATTAAACTCTTCTCTCTTCATCTCAGCCCTGAGCTGTGTGTGTTACTCTTCCCTTCACTTTTGTGTTGGGGTAGCAGGCAGCTTAGCCCTTGTGTTAAACCATCACAGAATGCAAGGGGAGATTATATAAATTATGCTTGCTGAACAGTAAATGCTGTGAGGATATATTGAGCAGCCTGAGGAACCTGACAGACTGGTAAGACTGAATCTTGCTGTCAGACCTACCACCCTGTCTTCTTTGTACACACTGGAGGTGTGCAGCTGGTGATATGGGCTGGGACAGCCTGCCCAGGCTGGGCAAGAAACAGGTATCACCTCCATGGGAAACACACAATGCTGTCACCTTCCCTGCTTGTCCTTGGTTCATAAACACTCAGGTAGTGGCTTCTATGTTTCTCCTCTCCTGGGTCTATTACCCTCTACTACTTCAGTATCTCATGCCTGACAAGACTCTTCTCAAAAGCACAAGACCTCTAATAAAGCCACTGTGAGGCAGTCCTCAGAAGGGCACACCAGACACAGCTTTTCAGGTCACTAAGGTCTCCTCTGAGAACAGTCTAAATCCCCATGCTCACCCACAGGGAGAAATAGTCTTTTCTAGGGCAAAAGCTATCTCACATGAAGGCAGGCCTTTTGCTGCTGTTTGAAGTCCTGAAAAATACTAAGTTACAGCAAGTAGAAAAAAGACTTAAAGCTTAATGCAGCTGAGGGTACAGCTTATTCCAGTGACTGAAGCTGAACTAACACCTTGCTGCTGACAGGAGCAAGAAGCCCTGACTTTCTGCTCCTGCCTCACATTCATCTGAGCCCACACTGAATAGACCCAAACTATAAAAGTACACAGGTGACTTTTCTGTTTCTTCCTCCTGACCAGTGAGTTACAGCAGCTTACCCTGAAATCAGGGGCAAGCAGGTGGCTGGGTGGTTCATGCAGAGAAGACACAAGAAATCTCCTGCTCTGCAGCAAAGCTGTAGCTGGGCTGGCTGTGCACAGGCTGCCTCCCCGGTGTGTTTATAACAAAAGGCATCTGTGCATCTGCTAAGGTTGCACTCACTTTGTTTGCTGATTTTCCATTTTTCCTGGCCTATTTTTTGGTTGGAGTGTTCACACACATGCATAACCTTTCAAGACATGCTTCAGCTTACAACTGGGATCAAAAGCTACTGCAATAATAATGATCAGCTGGCTTTACAAGGCATCCAGCTAAGTCCCTACCATGCCCAAGTGTCACTGTTGTGCTAGATTGGGCTGGGATTGAGTTAATCTTCTGCATAGTAGCTAGTACATGGCTATGGTTTCGATTTATGTTAGAAACAGTGTTGACAATTCAGGGACTATTGCTGAGCAGTGCTCACACAGCCCTTTTGCAGGCTCTTTTCCGCTTCTCATATAACCCCACCAGCAAAGAGGCAGTGCTGCATGAGAAGCTGGGAGGGGACACAGACAGGACAGCTGACCCCAGCTACCCAAAAGAAGGAGAGGGGGGAAGATGGGGGCATTTGGGATGATAGCATTTCTCTTCCCAGGTAACCATGTGGCATAACTGCCCAGCTTACCCTGGGACAGAAAGGCAAGATGCTCAGAGGGCTGGGGCAGCTCTGCTGGGAGGACAGGCTGAGAGAGTTGGGACTCTGCAGCCTGGAGAAGAGAAGGCTTCCAGGAGACCTTAGAGTAGCCTTCCAGGATCTGANGGCATTTATGTTAACTGAAGATCCACAAAGCAGCCCTGCAGAAGAGCTGAAGGATGGAGTTTATGAAGGTAGGCTGGCCCTGTTTTGGCTAAAACCAATGAAGCAAGGCTCAAATGACATAAACACTAAACTTCAAAATAGATTTTGATGGACAGGGTGCCTGAGTGAAGACTTTTGCCTAATTATCTGCAATTTTAATATTAAAGTTGATCCCCCTTGGTATGCTAATGAGCCAGACTGAGTGCATGCTAAACATAGACGGCTATGTTACTCAACTCTCCTCCCAAACCATGCTAAATGTCACCTGGAAGGCAGAGACAGGCAGGGCTACAGCATAGAACTGACAAGAACATCTTTCAGTGTGCAAGGGCACCAGCACCAACAGCAAGATGTGCAGGGCCAGCAGCAAGACATGCAGCAGATGGGAGGGAAAGACAGAGATGAGGACAGTTGATGGGATGTGCTTCTCTTCCTCCACCCAAGACAGGGACACCCTTCTTGTAAGAGATGCACCTTCAATACACAGCTTAACTTTTGCTGTGCTTTCTGCTTTATAGCAGAGCTATTGCTCTAATACAGAGTTGTGTCAGATATTACCCAGGATTTATTAGCCTGAGATCACCTTGCATTTAGCCCCTTTAGCAATTCTGAAGCTGTTGTATCTGTTGCTTTAATAAATTAAACCATCTAACTGTTTGAACTTTCTGAAGGTCAGTCAGGACAAGCCCTTATCATGGCACTGGAACAGAAGGGAAAATATTCATTTTGCCAACTAGTTCCAGTGTGAGTGCTGGGCTCTGAGACAGGCAGGCCTCAGAATCTTACCCAGAACATGTCAAACCATGGACAGGCAGTGGGGCTCTGCTTTCCTGAACACTTGCATGCCTATGAGAAGTGGTGAGCTGATTTCTTGGTTTGCTTAGACATGAGTTTTGCTATATCTATTAAACTGTCTTTATCTCAACCCAAGGATTTTTTCTTTTTTCCTGATTCTCCCTCCTATCCCACCTGGGGGAAGTAAGCAAGCAGCTGAGTGAGGCTTAGTTTCTGGCCTCACAAAAACTAGGAAGAGGCTATTTAACCTCACTCACATTTAGCTTGACTAAAAGACACTAAACCCATAACTCTAATCAGATCCATGACTGCATACACACACAGTGGGTGGTAGCCACTAACCCTGCCAATGCTAACGAGGATGTCCATTTATGGCAGCATTTCTACAAGTCTTGTGGCCTAATTTTTCAGTTATGGTTTTCAGTAGTGCCTTGTAAAAGTAGTTTCATGAAGAATTATTTTGATATTAGTCATACATGCCTGATCCTCCGCTTCCCTGCAGCAGTTATTGCTGCAGTGATTTCACTATCATCATCAGAGGACTTTCTTCTAACTACGTTAATATAAGTTCAAAAGTAGGCCATGGAAACACAATGAAGTATGAGCAAAGTACAACAACTCTTCAATAGTCTCCTTTACCTGGGGATAGAAAACAGCTATAGATTTTGTTGAGTGCTGTACTGTCACATTCAAAAGATTGCTAATCCCAGAAATCATTCTATTGAGTCTTTGGTTAGCGATGCTCAGTAATTTATTTCAATTAAGTGACAGCATCTTTTCATCTCAAGGAAGTAACTTGGCAGACAAGCAATTCTGCCTTCGGAGCTGCCATACCTTTACTGATATGCCTAAATTTCCCAAGACCTTGGAGTTCAGGATGAGACTGCAGGATGATTTGGGGGAAGCAATCCATTTCATTACAACACATAAGAAACAAAATAAGATGAATGTTTGGGAGCAGCAACAGCAATGTGACCACTTCAGGCCTGAAGTAAAACAGATGCAAACCCACTGTAATCACTGGCCAGGGCATCCCCACGTGCTAGAGTTAAAATCAGGCCACAATACTCCGGATTTTTATGTCAATAAAGCCCTAGTTTTCCACAAGAACGAAGCATATGAAGCAGTTGGGAGTCTTTTGAGCTGTTAAACACTGCTGATACAGTTAAGAAGCATCTCTGTGACTGGAAGACAATGTTCAATGTCAGTCATAAAATCAGGCAAAATAATTAAAGCCAGGGGAAGGCACCAGAGCCTAGCACCCACAGCAGTCTGACCATTCCTAGCAGGGCTAGAGAAGACATGAAGCCCCTTTCACTGACACTGCCATAAGTGTCTGTGTGTCCACTGTAATAGTCCTTTTTGGAATCTTTTTTGCCTGCTTATCACTGGACGAACAACAACAATCCTGAAGCTTTCTGATAGAATATTTTTTTCCTGTTATATGTTTCAGTTTAGAAAGAGCCCCAACAGCTCCATGCTCTATAAATGGCTGTTTTCATTTGGCAGAGGAGCAGCCCTTAGACACCAGGCCACTTTTTTTGTTGTTGTTCTGATGAAAATTGTTGTGCTGGAGTGCATCAGGAACCACTGAAATCTCCTTACAGAGTTTATTACATCAATGTTCTTCAGCCAAGCTTCTTTTCTCTTCAGGAAAAGAATTTTAAAAAGCCAAGCCAGCTCAGAAAGAAGTTACCCATTATTAGATCATCTTGCTGTAATTGTAAAAATTCCACACAACAATCTGATTACTGATTGGTTTAGGATACTCTTTTTGTATGTTATACATACATGTGATTGATCCAAGCTAAGCAGTTGCTGTGTTACCTTCCCACCTCTCAAGAACACAGGAAACAGAAATAAGTGGATTTGAAAATGTGCAGCAGTAATATTTGTGAAGTTGTTTAGCATTTAACAAGGCTCTCTGACCACATCTCTTGCACTCAATCCACAAATACACCTCTGTACTACACAGCCCTAGCAGTCCTTGTTTCTATTCTGATCCACACATCTGTCACACAACCAGAATTAAACCAATCTCCCATGAATTCTTCTCCTCCCTTAATCTCAGCAGGTGCAAAGCTGAACACTGCACGGTGCTGCAGTTCAGAAAGGTGTCAGGTTCATCCAGACAGGTTAGAGCAGCAAGAATGAGGTGCTTTAATTTCTTGATACTTTGTGATTTACAGATGATCAGGAAAGAACCTGATGCACTAGGAACCCTTGCAACACCTGAACAAGGAGAGTGAGATGGAAGAAGTGTGTGGATTTAAACTCAAGGTCCATCCAGTAGAGAGTCCTATAATATTTTACCTGGTGAGACACTGGCACAGGTTGCCCAGGGAGGTTGTGGCTGCTCCCTCCCTGGAGGTGTTCAAGGCCAGGTTGGAGGAGGCCTTGAGTGAGCTGTGCTAGTGGGAGGTGTCCCTGCCTATGGCAGGGGGTTGGAACTGGATGATCCTTGAGGTCCCTTCCAACCTTACCATTCTTTGATTCAATAAAAGAGGTCATGGTGCTGTGACAGAAATAAGGGAAAAGAGATAAGTGAAGAGGGAAAACAAGGGAAAAGACTCCAAACAAAACCCAGTCATCACCCTCACAACTGGATACAATCTGAAACCTAGCCAGAGCTACATCTTTTTGCTAGCATCAGGAAGGCACAGTAAGAAGAGGTGCAAAGCACCCTGCAAGCAGGGTGAAATAGAACAGTTCTTGCAGTTCTCACTTTGGTGCATGTCTATCAAGCTGAGTCACAAACAGGATTCTGTGCCACACTAGCTCTTGCTAATAAAACAAGGAAGCAGGGAACTCCTCCTCCCAAGCCTTCTGCCATAAACCAGTGTCCTTTTATCCATATTTACATGGCAAGCTTTTATGAGCAAGGCTATCTGCACTCCACTCAACTCACAAGAGAACTTTCTTCAAAGAGAATTTGGTTCTTTACTGCCATCAAAAAATTATCTAGAAAAATCACACTATTTGTCACTTAAGCCTATAAATGTGATGCACAAAGGCAGTTAGCTTATGATGGATGCTGTGCAAAATGAGGATGCAGTATTACAACCTGATGAAGTTGATGATGAGTAGTTTATGAAATTAAACCTCAAAGTTGCACTGATTAATGTGTCATACATATGTCACACACTAATTCTACACTAATCTTCCAGGCAGGCCTACACATCTATCCCTTAATCCTCAAGGACAGGCCTACCAGAGTGTTGAAGACTGTGCATGCCTCCCTGCCAACAGGAGAGCATTCTCCAGGCTGTGCTGAAATACAGAACATTGTCACTGGAAAACCCCCAGAGTCAGCCCCAGCATCATCTGCCACAAGGGCTGTCTCAAACACCTTCAACAAACTGTATTGTGATCTGTGCATTAGAACAGAGGGCAAGAGAATGGTTTCCTTCCTCCAAATGCCTCCTTTCCCCTTTCCTAAGGCTGTGGAGGCCTCCCTACCAAACCACTCTTTCTCCCACCTGGGTGATGCCTTGGCATTGCCACATGGCTCTCAGCATTTGGCTCTGGAGCTTCCAGGCTTACACAACTAAGCTAAAGCAGGTTAATGCCAGGAGTCCATTGAAGTAAAATTATAATCTTAAACAGACTTTAGTGACCAGAATTTATGAACTCCACTGCTGTTTCTCTTAACAGCACTGAATACCTCTGCATGCCTGCTGGCTGACCTGCAGGCAGCCAGACAAATGTATTCCTGAATGGAGGCTCTAGACTCTTTGCACACAAGTGATAACCTTTTTTCTAATAAAAGGCACAGATACTTTGTTGCTGAAATTGATGCCTTTGTGAGAATCTTAACTACATTGCCATTATCTCCATTTCCTTGAAGAAGTGATATCTATTTATAAATAGCAATGTGAAGTTCAGTACTCCAGAGGCAGGTGGAGGCAGACCACTGCAAAGATTAGGAAAATGGGATAGGGAATGAACTACAAACCTCTTTTGTTTGCCATGCTTTGTATAGAAGCTTGCTGCAATTGTGCCTCACCTCTTTAGGTTTGTTGTGATGCTCAGATCAATTCACACTCCAGGGCAGGACAATAACCAACAAAGAACAGAAGGTGAACACGTTTTGACAAGCTTCAGTTTTCAACACTCTCCCAAGACCCTTATAAGAGAAACCATTTTTCACTGTTACATCTTATTGGTTCAAGTCCAAATCATATCAAGGTATATAAGGTCATAGTAAGTACCTCACATGACACTAAACCAGAGGTTGGAAGTTGACATAGATTTAGTGCTATCAAGGAGAGGTCAGACAGAAAGCCAGGTGCCAAGGAAACTGGATGTCAAACGTCCATCAGATGGAGCAAAACCACTAACTGTACCCTTAAGCCACAGTTAAACACAGCACCAGTTAGCTGAAAACCTATTTGGGTTTCAGTTGGGCCTGCCCTGGCTTGTGTTTACTTCTCCATCTGTAATCCCCAGTGCCACTGCCCTACAGAATCAGAGAGTCATAGAATGGTCTGGACTGGAGGAGCCTCTAAAGGTCATCGACTCCAACCCACCTCTGCGGTCAGCAGGGACATCCTCAACTACCTCAGGTAGCCCAGAGCCCTGTGCAGCCTCACCTTGAATACATCCTGTTTGTATTCCTCCAAAAGAAGCAATTGTGATCTTAGTAACACCTACTAACATCAGCAATGCCCTCTCTTAGCTCTCCTCACAAGACTGTCGATTTTGTGAGTGGACTAAAGGACATTTCAGGTTGGTCTGTAAAGTGCTGGGGCAGAAGCTTACTTTTGACTTTCACATGAAGTTTACATTAGAAGATCCAAGTACACACTTCTGATGCTGCTTTTCTAACATCATAAATCTCTCACATAGCTCTAGATTAATGTTCCTGCCATGAAAAATAAGGATAGACAGAGAACCTAGGTACTGAAACAGCAGATTAAGGGCTACATCTAGTTAAAAGAAATAAATCTATTGAAGCTGAATCACACAAAGCTGCTTCAGAAAGACAGAGGCAAGGATGTTGTCTCCCATTATTGTTGTCACAAAAGAAATAATTGTCACTTAAAATAGTAACAATTGGATTGACTTAAACAAAAAATCATCCATTTTCTCTTTGTGTAACAACCTGGTACAAGGGCAAAATACAAGATAACACAAACAGCTTGATGGTAGTCAAGGACTTCTCTTTTTTTGCCATCTCTTTTTAACAAGATAGCTCATTTGGATTACACCATCTTGATTTACAAAAAAAAAAAATTACCTTGAGTTCTTTCACAGGGGAGAGTTCCAAAGTTCTACTATGGCAAATATCTCAGCCATACCAAGGAACTGGCATTGGGTAACGAAATGGAGAAGGGACAGAGTTCTTTGGTGCATTAAAACTATAATGGCCAGTTAAAAGCTGACAAATGGACAAAGGGATGAGATAATTAACACCTCTTAGTTCTCTTTTTGGTCTCTAAATTACAACCTTCCTCCTCATGCTGGCACACTATTAAGAGTCATTTTGTTCCTGCAGTAAGTTAGAGATCTGATGCAGTGTTCCCAATGAGTGTCATCGGTAACAACTGGAACCACTACAGCTCTAAAGAAGTCTCAGGTCAGTCACTGCCAGTTGTCATGTGAGGCTACACATCCATAACACAGAAGTTGTTGTTGCAATCTTAAAAATAACTGAAAGTGTGAATGAACCTAACAGCTTCTACACAGTGGAAGTAGGGAATAATGGGAATTCTGGCTTCTTGAAGACATCTTTGCATGAGGAAAGATTCTTAGAGCTACTATTTGAGGTAAACATTGAGAGCATTGCACAGATTAGATAGGAGATATTAAATAAATACTAAGATGGGGAGGGACTATTGACAAGGGCTGGGAATGCCAGGACAAGGGGAATGGGTTTGAAGTGGCAGAGGGGAGATTGAAAGTGGATGTTAGGAGGAAGTTGTTTGCAGTGAGGGTGGAGAGACACTGGCACAGGTTGCCCAGGGAGGTTGTGGAGCACAGAATGTGATTTTTGATCCTGTTCTGTGCTCACTCACTGCAAACAACTTCCTCCTAACATCCACTTTCAATCTCCCCTCTGCCACTTCAAACCCATTGCCCCTTGTTCTGGCATTGCAAGGCCTTGTCAATAGTCCCCCCCCAGCCTTCCAAGAGTTCTCTATCACAGAGCAGTTTCTCAGAGTTATTTATTAATGAAGTACTGACATGGCAGCTGTCACAGAAGCAGACTCACATTCTGCTTTAAAGGCAGATACTGACATTATATTGGTTCTTTACACACACAGCCAACAAAAAAGCAAGCCCAGACTTTAAAATGTTTCACGATCCTATCACAATGCAGCTGCAGTTTAAATCACAAAAAATTTCATTCATTGGAAAATTAATTAAAAAAAAAATCCCTGCAGTTGTCACAGCTTACAGTTTAATGAATTGGTTCCTTTCCTGTAATTTAAAAGCTGAACATGAGATACATAATGAAAAGGAGAGGGTTATACATTTTATTGCTGTGCTAAGGTTAAGAAATAAATATGCAAATAAGGAATTTCAAAGTGCTTCAGAGACCACACAAGCAACCAAGCTTTATAAATGTGAAAGTAAGTCAGCCCTGGTGAAAATTCATCCAGCTGCAGCAACATTCTTAAGAAATGCATGTTTTTAGATAGAGATCTATACCATTTCTGTTAACACTTTGAGATCCTCACAGCACCATCACACATGCTGCCACATCCTTCTCTCCCTCAGTTCTGCCCCACCAACAGTTTTCAACAAGCTGAAAACTTGTAACCCAGTGTGAAATTCCTTCTAGCTGAATTACTAACCCTTCTCCTTGTAAATTTACACACAGGAAAGAACCCTTTCCAGGATCCCTAAAGCAGCCAGCCAAGCCACATCATTTAGCAAGCCCAGTGTTTCTCCTTGCATTTTAACACTTAATTCATCACTTTCTGGATAAAATTGAGAGGCAGCAGTTTTTTAGCTTATCTCTGCTGTCAAAGCCTACTTACAGAAGCCAAGTTTAAGGATGAAGAAAACTTCATCTTAAATGCTGCCATACCCTGAGGGAGTAACAGTTCTTTAGAAGCAGCATGTCAATCCACTGCACTCTAAAGACTGTTGGACAGGAGGTCACAGGTACTTCCTCTCCTTCTCCCTCCTAAACTTACAGTTTTAATTCCCAAAGTGCTCCAAAGTCCTCCAAAATCCAGCTCTCCTTGAAAACATGCATATCAGCTGAGAGTGAGTAACAAGGAGCCAGGACCACTGGGTGACTGATTTACAACATCACAGCAAGAGCACAAACACAGAGTGAGCTTGGCTGCAGATACCAAGCAGCACATTCACTCCAGAGGATAAGATCTGTGTTCTTTTCTCATAAATTCTGCAGTGCTGACCATATGAGGGCTGCCAGCAGCACCATTTATATGTCCAAATTATTATTTTTCATGCAGACAGGAATCTTGCAGAGTGTTTGATGCCTTCAAGTAGAGGACAGAAGAAAGGAGTGATAGCAACAGGACCTGCACTGAGATCAGAACCAAACTGCAGACAGTCGTCACACCTACAGAGCTCTCATCATTAGGACATTCACCTGCCTGAACTCACAAGAGGCTTCTTTTCCTTTCCACAATTCTCTGAAACAGAACAGGTAGTACTTTAAGCACCCAAAAGAGTATCTGTGGAACAACCAACCACTGAGCTTCCTTTTCACCTATGAAAATTGCTCACATTTCTTCTATTAGCTCCACTTTTGCCCCAAGACCTTATGCTGTAGTCTATGCTGGGTTTTGCATTTATCATTTGATATTAAATGATACCTTTAATTCTCAAAGTTCAGACTGTCTGCTGGTTGGGCTAGGGAGGTGAGAAGATACATATAGATAGAATTATATACACACATAGATGTACCTAGCATAGGATCCCAGAGTGTTAGGGATTGGAAGGGACGTCCTCCAACCCAACCTCCCTGCCAAAGCAGGATCACACAGAGCAGACCACACAGGAAGGCATCCAGGTGGGTTTTGAAAGTCTCCAGAGGAGACTCCACAACCTCTCTGGGCAGCCTGTTCCAGTACTCTGTCACCCTCACCATAAAGAAGTGTCTCCTCATGCTGAGGTGACACCTCCTGCGTCCTGTCTTAGCCACTGTGTTCCTGTCACTGGGCACCACCAAAAAGAGACCATGATCATGACCATGCCCTTCATCCACCCCTCAGATATCAACACTGAGAAGATGCCTTCTTGGCCTTCCCAAGACTAAACAGCCCCCCTTCTCTCAGTCTTATGAATATCTCCCTGGAAGCTCCCAGGTAACAACCTCTCCACTTAGAAAGTACCTGAGACACAGACAAGCAGATTCAACCCTCTGGCTTTAAGTAACAAGTATGCCTTAGCTATACCATCAATCAAATCATGCTCTGACACAGGCTGCTAGACTATACTTTGATTAAGGTGATTAAAAAAAAGGCAGATTCCTTCCTGAAAGCAAATACAAAAATCTCTGTTGATACAGTTTGCAGCTGCCAGGAAACAAAGATTAAACAGGTGAAGCGTTAATGGTAACAGCTTTCTGGAGCACAGGATGGGCTAAAAAAGCATGAGGTTTCCAGTGATGCTAGTCTGGCTTACTTGACACATGATCAGGAACATACACCACTCTCAAAGGAAAGGATTGCACTTGAGAGGTGTGAACTCAGGAGCAAGCTTTGGAGCTGCAGGGAGTAAAATCAAGTTGAGTGACATCAATTGCTGCAGAAGACAGGACCTGCTGGGAGAAGTTTCACCACACAGCACACAATACCTTGCTGCCATTCCCCCATAAGCACAACAAGCAGCAGGCAGGAGCACTCAATCTGGTGAGAAGAAGCCTGCTCTGGAGTGCAGAGGTGGAAGCCAGACCCCAAAGGCTGCTGCCAGAGGAAGGGTGCAAGGGCCCTGGGATGCCAGCCAAGCTGCCAGACACTGTGGGTGTTTGCAGTTACAGGCTTTATGCACCACATCATAGAATCATAGAATGGGAAGGTTGGAAGGGACCTCAAGGATCATCCAGTTCCAAGCCCCTGCCATAGCCAGGGACACCTCCCACTAGCACAGGTCACAAGCTGGCCTTGAACACCTCCAGGGAGGGAGCACATCCCATGATCAAAGTGAGGAAGCTGATGAAGCCATCTTCAAACAACTTGAGCAAGCCTCTGCATCAGACTTTTATTCTCATAGGAGACTATAACTGCCCTGACATCTGCTGGAAAGGCAATGAAGTGTGACAAAAGTAGTCAAGGCATTTGGAGGGTTGCAGAAATAACTTACATAAAGAACAAATGCTTGGCTTTACTTACATAAAGTATATGCTTATTTGCTTGCTTACATGCATCTTGCTTGCCCATTAAGATTTTCAGAATTACAGAAGGTCAAAGTGTTTCAGCCCCAGCCAACAGTGGCCACTGGGCCCATTGTACTCAGATGAGTTGATGGAGTTGTGCATCCCCACACCTTTGTGTGCCTTAGCTTTGCAGAAAGCACAGCAGAGCATTTCCTAGGAGTCTGCATTTGGAAGGCAGAATTTTACCAGTTCTGTACAGGATTATTAGATACAGTACATGCCTTGCAGATGCAGATGATAAATATGCACTACATATTTATGTATGTATAATACAATTTCATGTAAATGAAATCCAGCTTTCACATATTCATGGAGTGTCCTCCTGGGCTCCCAGCTGAATAGGAACTTCTTGTGCCCAAGAACTGGACCACCTGAGCTGCCATCTGCAAGGGCAAGTGAGGGTAGAGAGGAACTGAAGTCAAGAAGGAAAAGAACAAATTGAAACTCTAATGGAATAAGGTTTGGTCGTAACCCACACCCCTCCCACATCTAACTGCAAGAAGAAAGGGACAGGGAGATGAGACCAACAAAGAACCAAGGCAACAGGGCCCTGTGGCAGTATGACTGAAGCTGGTTTTAGGTCTCAAGGTGGAAACCCCAAGGTCATACCTGTGCTGGTCTGCCCCTGTGAGTAAAGCTCCTTGCTCACCATCTATGTTTGCTCCTCTCTGCCCCCCTCCCAAGGCATACCCTTCCCCCTGGAACAGAGCAGCATGCAGCCTGCCCTTACCAGCAGAAGGGTCTTCTGCCCAGCTCAGAGCACAGCAGCTGGCACCCAGGCAGCCCTCCTCTGCTACCCAGGTCCAGCTCTGTCAGTAGAAAAGACTGAAACCAGAGTGTAACAGAATAACTTATCAGCACCATAAAAACCAATCTTTTGAGTATGCACTGACAACAAAAATTAGAGATGCCTCCAACCCAGGTGCTTCACAGTCACCCAGTTTCAGAATATGCATGGACTACGCCCAAAAGGATGCAATAGATTAGCCTTTCATCCAGGTGTCACAAGCCTCTGAATAATTCCACCTGATGTGATAGAGGCTTACTTCTCCTAGCTGTCTTTCTGAATAGCTGACAGTCCCATCAAGAGAGCTGCTGCCATTGTGAGATTGCACAAATGCAAGCACAGATGCAGCCCTCCAAAAAACCCACCCTTATTTATTTGCTTTTTGAGCAACACAATTTCTCATAAGAATATGCTGGTTTACATATTTCAAGACTCTTCTTTCTCCTCCTCCTGCCTGTTACCCAGGGAGACTATATGATGGCATGGTTACCATGGAAACAGTGGACAAACTTAAGATGTTTTCATTGCTGTAGATAAAAGCCATCTGCATTATTTTTTCATCTCTCTTTCTCACAGCCCCAGCGCAGACTCCCAAGGCAAATGGCAGCAGCTGTGGTGCTGTGCAGCAGCCAGGCAGCAGCTACTGCTCCCCAAGTGTGACCCCCACCGTGTCCCTGAGCTGGCTGCAGGGGACAGGGCAAACCACCTACAGCTAACAACAAAGTGGGAGTGTGCCAGCAGCAGCCTGCCCTCCTCCTTCCCCACCTCAGAAGAGTTTACTTAGAAGGCCTTTCTGAAACTTTCCTGACATCATTCACAGGCTCACAGGACATCAGGGGTTGGAAGGGACCCAAAGAGCTCATCCAGGCCAACCCCCCTGCCAAAGCAGGACCAGACAATGCAGCTCAGGGCACACAGAACACATCCAGACAGGCCTGGAAAGGCTCCAGAGAAGGAGACTCCACAACCTCTCCGGGCAGCCTGTGCCAGGGCTCTGGGACCCTTACAGTAAAGAAGTTTGCCTTGTGCTGAGCTGGAGCCTCCTGTGCTGCAGCTTCCATCCATTGCTCCTTGTCCTATCCCAGGCAGCTTCAGAACCAAAGCATTTGCAATGAGATTTAGTTTGTGATTTGAAATTCTACTTGTCATTTGAAGTATAATAATTTCTCTTCAATAAAACTTCTCTGCCACTGCAGAGATGAGGAAAAATTTGTTTCACAAGTATTCTTTGGGCAGCTAAATACTTTCTCTCCAAATTCTGGAGGCCATCTCTAACCACATGGAAGAAAAGAGGATTATCAGGAGTAGCCAACATGGATTTACCAAGGGGGAGATCTTGCTTGACTAACTTGATAGTCTTCTATGATGCCATGACCAAATGGGTAGATGAAGGAAGGGCTGTGGATGTCACATACCTTGACTTCAGCAAGGCTTTTGACACTGTTGTGCTGATTTGAGGCTAATTAGAAAGTTTTAATGAAAAAAATAGGCTGTGAAAAGCAAACAATGGTGATGTCTGCTTCACCATAGGCTTGCTGAGATGTATGAGAACAGGAACACAAACATAGGCAAGACAGTCTCTCAGTCTCTCTC
>VWYK01058238.1:20953-33801 GCA_013399775.1 Semnornis frantzii | reverse complement strand
ATCTTCCAAATGCTGCAGAGTCATGGTACCCCTGAGAGGCCGAGCCAGACTCCCTCGACCCTGCTGCTCGCTAGACGCCCCCTCCCCTTTGTCCGGGAGGGAGTCCCTGGGGTCAAGGAGGCCGGCGCAAGCCCGCAGATTCCCCAAGGGCTCTCTCGCAGATGAAGTTTCAGCCAGGAGCATGTTTAGGCCCCCAGCATCTTCCGTGGCAGAGTCCCTGCAGGCTGCAGACAGGAGATACACCCAAGGCTCCTGGAACCAGCAAACAAAAAGCAGCCATGCCCCCGGGGAGGGCTGAGTTTTCCAAGGGGCAATCCTACTTATTTCTCAGCTGCCAGACGCTAGGGCTGGGAGCAGCTCACAGAGCCACTGACCGCTGGGGGAGAGCCCCAAAACCCCCCCGGCACTGTCCCTGTGGAAGTTGGTGCCTCCCAGTCCCTCCATCCCAGCCCTCCCCAGCCCTGCCATGCCCCTCTCTGCTGGGAATCCCATTTCAGACGGATGCAGGCACTGCCTTTTGGTTTTGCCCAGAGAGGCTCCCAAATTTAGAGATAACTTGACAGGGATTCTCTTCGTCTCCTCACAATTCAGTGCTCTCCCCATCCTCAGTGGCTCTGGCTCGGTTCGTGGGTGGATTTCATTTCTCTCATGCAGGCAGTCAAATAATTCAGGAAGCAGATCCCAGCCTTTTGCTCGGCAGTGGAGCCAATATTCTGGTTCAGTGCCTCTTCAGCTGCTTTCCCCAAATACTTCTGGAGCAGCCTGAGCTGGCTTTCTGCTGGCCGTGCTCTTCAGCAGCCTGAGCTGGCTGCTCCTGGCCACTCGTCCTCCTCAGAGCACATCAGCTGGGGGAAAGAGCACGCTTGGGACCGTCCCACGGCTGCAGAGACAGGACAGGGAGAGCAGGCAGAGGGGAGGCTGGGAGTGGGGGATGAGCTGCTGGGCTCTATCTGCAGGTCATTGCAGGGAATCCGAGGTACTGGGAGGGAAAGCTGGAAGAGAGGTGGTACAGAGCGCGTAGAGGGCAGCAGTGGGGAGAAGGATAAGATCTTTCCTCCTCCTGACAGGGCTGGGGCCACTCCTCCTCTAGGGAAGAAAAAAAAAAAAAAAAAAAAAAAAAAATCCCCAATCTCCCCAAATAATAACCCCCAGTGGTGCTGCTCCCTTTGGCTGTGGCATCCCCAGCTCGGTTTGTGCCTTTTCTGCGCGCCCGTAGCGAAAACACAATTAACATGTGGTTATTATTTTCCCTCCTGAGTAACTTTCCCTTGCCCTCCTCCAGGCCTCTCATCAGAGCAGGCCTAATCAGATTTGGGTGGCTCGAAGAGCTGGGGCTGTGCAGTGAGAAGGGGGCATCTGCCTTGGGTTGGTGGTCAGAGCAGATGGTGGTCTTCTCAAAGAATGCACTGGGAATAGGAACAGCAGTGCGGACGGATGTCTGGCACAGAGGCTGTTCACATTTCTTGTTCCCAGATGAACGTCCCAAAGATGCTGGACATTTAGCACATACAATTAAAAAAAAAAAAAAAAAAAAAAAAAAGAAGAGCCCTGAGCAGATCAGCAGGGCAGAGGCTGGGCAGCCTGGGAGGCTGCTGGCTGCCAGCCCCCTCCACCTTGGCGCTGGACGCTGCAGCCCTTTAGGTCAGGGAGTTGAGGGGAGGGGGTAGAAAAAAAACGGCGTTTGGGTTGTACCAAAGAGGAGGAGGAGGAGGAAGAGGAGGAGGAGGAGGGTATCTTTGTGTGCTGCTGCAGCACAGACAATGGCTACAGCCCAAAGTGCCCAGATCTGCCCTTCCTTCACGTGGCTGAGGCGTGCTGGGGTGTGGAGCTCCCTGCTAGCCGCGGGCGGGACCGGACCCCGGTCCCGGCTGCTAGGCACTTTTCCTTGTCCCCCGGATCTGCTGAGGACTGTGGGAGGATTTGTTGGTGACAAGGTGCTAAGATGTGGTTCATTATAATCCCGTGTCCCTCTTGTCCCAAGCGTTTAGCATCATTCAGACAGCCTCTCTCCTACAGAGTGAGATGGAGAGGCCGCGGCGCAGGGAGAGGGACAGTGCGGTGGTGACAAGCGGCGATGCGGATGGGCTTGGCTGTGGCTCGGGGTGTGCAGGGGAGGGTCAGGCTCCAGCCCGGGCTCGGGCATGAGCTGCAGGAGCAGTTACAGGCTCTCCAGCCCTGCTGTACCTCGCCATGCCTGGTGGGAGCTTGTCACAGCTCTGGAGCGCCGGCCAGCCTGGCAGGACAGATTCATCCTGGCAGCCTGTGGTGCAGGCAGGGTGGGCCTGGAGCCAGCCTGGCCCCTGGGGGCTGTGTGGGGGCTTGGGGATTGGCTTGGCAGCGCTGCCCGTGCTGGGGTTTGCTTTTCTGTGCTCTCCCTGCCCCTGCAGAGCTGACAGGAGGTGCTGGGGTTCTTGCAGGCTTTGCTGGAGGACTGAGGGTGCCCATGCTGGGGTTTGCTTTCCTGTGCTGTCCCTGTCCCTGCAGAGCTGACAGGAGGTGCTGGGGTTCTTGCAGGCTTTGCTGGAGGACTGAGGGTGCCCATGCTGGGGTTTGCTTTCCTGTGCTGTCCCTGTCCCTGCAGAGCTGACAGGAGGTGCTGGGGTTCTTGCAGGCACTGCTGGAGAGCTGAGGAGGTGTGTGCAGGTGGGTTGCTGTTGCAGACACAGAGCTCCCCTGTGCTGGCTCCCCAGAGCCAGGTGCTTGAAGTGATTGCACAGTCATGCCTGGTGACACCCACCCCAGCGGAGATGCCAGGGTCTGGGGGGCACTGTGAAGGGAATGGAGGGCACCACAAAGCCAGATGGATGGAGGCAGCTGCTCAGTGAGAGCAGGAGGAGCACTGCACAGGACTCCAGATGAACCCCAGAGCACAGCTTATCCCTGAACAGGTTTTGGCTTTGGAGACAGGGAGCATTGTGCTGTGGGAGCTGCAGTGCCAGGCCTGGGGACAGCCCAGCAGTGGCAGGGCTGGAGCTGAGGAGCCAGGCATGTTGGAAAGATGCTGCTCCCAGGACTAATAGAGGCCACATTTTTTTCCTGTACAAGTATCCTTCAATGCTCATATTCAGAGCCCCCAAAAGCTGCACGTCTGTAACCTCTAAGAACATTAAGTCAACAGAAGGTTTTCACTCTGTGAATAACCACTTAGACTTTCTGTGGACTTGGAGTGATCAAAAAAAGAATAAATCGAGACCATTCAGAAGAGCCTTTGAGGAGGCAAATCCGCCTGAGGGGATGATCTGGGAAATTGTCTCTTACTTCTATCACACAAGGCTCTCCTGGAGCATGCAGAGCCTTCACCTGCCGTGGAGCAGCCAACCCCGAGCAACAGGGCAGTGCTGGCTTCCCAAGGAGCTGCACCCAGGCCAGGTTTGCATTCCAGCCTGCAGTTAGGAGATCGCTGTGGTGCTGGGCTGTGGCCCCACAACCAGCTTCCACTCTAGGAAGGAGCTCCATCAGCATCCCTTCCAGGTTCAGCTCCTGGGTTGCACAACCTCGCTTGCAGTTTTCCCTTCAGAAGCTGCTTGTGGTGAAGTCACAGCTGTGGCACTCAGTGCTTCGGGTCTGGGAGCTGCCTCGGGCTCACCAAGCAGCAGCAGAAGCCTCCAGCACCTTTGCAAGGTGAACCTAAAGGGCTGTGGCCATCTGCAGTTATGCAGCTTGGCACGGTGAGGTTCCTTGCCAAGCAGGAGATCTGGCAGCAGAGCCCATTTCCAGCTCCTGCCCACTCCCACCCCTCTGGGACAGCCTGCTGAAGCTGCTTCTAGGGATAAGGGAGGGAGCCAGCATCTAACTCAGCCCTTGCTTTGTTTCTGCCGAGGCTGCAAGCCTGCCTTTATGGCAGCCCCACCGTGCTTGTAGCTTCGTGGCACAGCACACAGGGTGCAGCCCCAGCAGATCTCCCATCTCCAGACAACCTCAGCCTCTGGCTTTGGTCACCACCACTCCTGGGACCTGGAGCTGCATCAGCTAAGCTCCCACAGCCCCTTGCTCCTCCTGGTCCCAGCCGAAGAGTTTATCAAGGATAACCTCTCTACCCTCTCCACTGTCCATCCTACATGATTCCAGAAGCATCCATGACAGCATTTTTTGGCTTTTACCTCCCTCACCCTGCCCTGCCCTTGCTCCCAGATCCGTGGTTCTTGGTGGGCATTGCTCTGCAGAAGGTTAAAAAAAAAAAAAACAGAGCTCTGCAGGGCCTTGCTGAATGAAACTGAAGTGGAAAGGAAAGAACCTGGGTCTGAGGAGGTGCTGTTGGTCCAGATCCTCAGGCGATGTCTCTCCCACCTCTGGAAAGGGTTTCGAGCACTCGGGGTTCTGAGTTGAGGAGGAGCTGAGCACTGTCTGCAGCAGTGATGGGGAGCTTGTTCTCACCCTTCCTCACAGGCTGTGACTCAGAGTGGCTGGTTTTGACCACGAGCAGAGCAGGGGAATTCAGTCACTGAGCAGGGACAGCAGTGGAGCCCCAGAGAGGTGGCCACGCTCCTTTCAGTGAGGGCTTTCTCAAGAACCTCTTTGTCCAAATCATTCTCAGCAATAACCTCCTACTAATATCACTTCTTCAGCTTTGGGTTTGCTGTTACTGCTAAGAGCAGGCTGAGAACTTGACATCAGGGAAACCACCGTGGCGTGGAGGAGCATCAATGAGGTTGCCCACCCCCTCGGTGCTCTGGCTGCACAACCTCCTGTCTGCATTGCTGTGGTAGAGGAACGCAGACTCCTACCTCCTCCTCTGGTGCAAGTCAGCAGTTACCTTCCCCAGCTCTCACATTAGCCGTGCCCACCTCTACAAAGAACTGCATCGGGATGGGTCAAAGCCACCACCGAGCCCCGGGGGTCTGCTTTAATTAGCTGATTGTAGGCGGGGCAGGTCTACCTGTTGGCCAAAGACGATGTCTTTGTTGGAATGCTGCTGACTTCCACCGTTCTGGCCGGTGCCAAGGAGCAGCAGGTTCTTGAGGAGAAGGCTGCAGCTGCTGGGTGTGATGCAGGAGCAGAGGTTTGGTGTAACGGTTCCTTTCCTGCCTGCCTGAGATTAGGGCAGCGGTCACTGGAAGTGCAGTGGAGGCTGCTCGCATCTCACCAGCGTGGCACTGGGCCTCTCTCAGGGTGACAGCTGGGAACTGAGATGCTGCCTGAGTGGTTTCTCTCTGTCCTCGCTCGGCTTTGGCTCGGCAGCCCAGGAGGACACATTTCCCTCCTGCCTCACTGCCCGCGGCTCAGATGGGTCCGTTCCTGGCTGGGGGCTGGGGGGGGTGGGGTGTGCTGGGGAAGGTGGAGGTCACTCAGCGTCTGTGGCTTAGCGTTTGGGCTTTCCACTTGCCAGATAGAGTGCTGTGTCCGTTCCTTGCTGGGAGAGGGGGGGGATGTGCTGGGGGAGGACAGGCAATCCAGTCTGTGGCTCAGAGCCTGGGCTTTGCACTTGCTGGCTGCAGTGCTGGGTCTGTGCTGTGGGAGTTTCTGGGGCTAAAAATGAATTCAGAGTCATTAGGCACCCCCAAAAAAACAAAACAACAACAACAAAACAAAACCCAAANAAAAACACCCAAAAATAAAGAGGAGAATAAAGTTTGGCACTCCTGGCATGGCAGAGGGATCTCAAAGCAAACCCAGAGTCATCCACTCATCCTGTGTGATCTGGCATAGGAGATCCTGCTCTGGCAGGGGGGGTTGGACAGGATGATCTTCCGAGGTCCCTTCTGGCCCACGACATTCTGTGACTCTGCGATCCACGCTGCCGAGACAACCAAACCCTTCTGGGTTGTGGTGCTGCGAGGACCACCCACGCCGGCGCCCAGTCCCCAGCGCGGTGTGCCCGTTCGCAGCCTGACAGCGGCGGGACGAGCAGCCAGCGCCGAGCAGCCGGTCCCTGGGCGATGCTTTGGGATTTGCCATCCCCCAGCCGCGGTCTGGCTGCCGAGCCCCTGGCGTGGTGCTGCCTGGGAGGAGGCCTCCCTGCTCCCGCGCACCTGCGCCGGGCGCTGGGATCCAGCAGAAAGCCCTTGAGCTGGTGACAAAGGTCTGGATGTGGGCTGGAAAGTACAGTCCTGTCTCTTAGCAACTGGTTCCTACCTCTGAGCTCTCGGAGCCGTGTGTGGGACAAGGAGCATCAGTCACGCTCCTTGCTGCAGCGGCAACGCGCCGAGGAGGGGATGGGGGGGATCAGCCCGGCTCCAGCCACCGCCAAGACGCTTAGCCAAGCTCAGGCATTTCTAACACAAGCAGTCATCTGTGAGTGCTAATCAAAGCTGGGCTTTAATTGCTTTCCTCCTGCCCCGCTCGGCACGGCGGTGGCAGCGGGATCGGCTGGAGCGGGGGCTGCCTGCCAGCCACCTCCGGGGCTGCTCCGCCGCTTTTTTTTTTTTTTTTTTTTTTTGAGCTGGGCGCAGGGGTGGAGACCGAAGAGGGAGGAGGAAGAGAGAGGACACGGTCCGTGTGTTTCTAGAAAAATTAGATGTCACCCCGGGTCCTTCCCTGAACTCGTCTGCACGGCGCTCGGGAATCCCCGGTCCTTGCAGCCGGTTTCTCCCCGCCCCGCTCCCCGGTGCTGGGTTCTGCTGTTTCACCCTCGTGTTTCCTCCTGCTCACCAAAAGCAGCTCCTCTCTGGCCGGCATTTCTCAGGGGCTCCCTGCCCAAGTGCTGCTTCATAAACATTTTCACGACTCCTCTGCTTTGTCCTCCTAATTAACCATCCAATTGGCCCCCGGTGGAGCCTTCACCTCTCCCGTGAAGATCCTGCTTGCACAGATTATAACCTGTCAGCTGCCAATTTATTCCTCACGCAGAGGGCAGGTTATATTAATTGTCTGCCTTCCCTGCCCCCTTTGCTTTCCCCTCCCTCTCTCCTGCTCCCGGTAGCAGCCCCGTTTGGAGGCACAGGCTCAGGGAAAAACAGGAGGACCCAGATGTGTGGCTGCTCTGCAGGGCCCACGTGTCCAACCTGCAGTGCTGTGGCAGTGGGACCAGATGTGCTGGGATGTCACTGGCCTGTGTCAGACCTGGCAGAGGGGCCTCAGAGGATGGATTACTGAGGCAGAGCCTCCAACGTGCTTGACTTCTGCTTCCCCCCAGACTTTTCAGTCTCAGTCAGGAGCTCAAAACAATCCACTTGCTCTTCCCAGATTAATGGAGAATCCTTCACGGGCATCATTCACGAGTCAGGACTTGGCTTTTGCAAGAGTTGGGGTCCACCTAGTGTGGTTTTGATGGAAACAAGCCAGAATGCAGAGAGGGTTTACCTGAAGGCAGGGAGAGACCAAACAGATCTCCATCAACATCTCTCCCCTGTGCCCCCACACCCCAGCTCGTGTGCAGGACCCTCCCCCTTGCAGAGCCTCATGAGCAGCCCTGAACAGGAGCTCCTGCTCTCACTGTGGGCAGCTGCTGTGGGGTTTGCTGGGTTCCCGTGTTGGGATGGGGGTGCTGGAGTCCAGCAGGACCATCGTGGTCCAGCACCACCCACAGTTAAGGTGCAGTGTTCTTGCTCACGGGGAGCAGCAGCCAGGGAGGTGATGGTGCTGGGGTGTGGAGCAGATCAGCATCTCCAGGCTCTGACATCAGAACAAGCTGGATGGGAAGCCACGGTGGTGTGGCACAGCTCAGGTGCTGCACTGCCCTTACCTGGCACAGGGGCTGGCAGGGGAGGGCACACAGGCCTTTTACCCCCCCCCAGAAGGGCTGCTGAGCTGTCAGTGTGTTTCCTAGAGGCACTCTTCCTCTGGGAGACTCTGACTGTGGCCCACATAGGCAGGGAGCAGGGAGCTGACACCAGGCTGCCAGCACCCAGGGCTCAGCCTCTCAGCCCACCCTGACCTTGATTCACTCGAGCATCATTTGGAACTTCTTTTACATAATTTTGTTTGCCACTGACGAGCTGAGCAGAGCTGCACCGAGCTGCCACGGCTGCTCCCAGCCTCCTCCTCCTCCTCACTTTCATTTTGACATCAGCATGTCCTCGCTGGAGGTGTCTGACGATGTCACTCGGCTGCCCTAATGCTGCTGGGTCTACTCCCGGGGACAGAGGGGTCACCTTGCTGGGACAGGTGACCTCATCACTTCTTAGAGTGCCTTGGCCCCCTCCCACTGAGAAGGTTTTGCTTTGGTGGTGATCTTGAGGAGATTAGTGCTTGGGTGGTGGGGAGATGGCTCAGGGTGATAAGTGACTGGCAGGCAGAGCCATCTCTGAGCCTGTTCTGAGTTCCAGCTCTGTATTGTCCACAGGTTTTACATTTCTAGCCTTAGATTTCTCTCAGGATGCTATGGAATATGAACACTCTTCCAATTAGAAAGGCAGCTCACCATTTCCTCCTCTTTCTTCCACCCTGCTAAGGTGCTCCCTCAGATCACCCAAGCCAAGGTGCAGATGCCATGAAGCAGTTGCTGCACATCCTTGCAGAGTTAGTGAAGAAACACCTCAGGCCCCCCCCATTTAAACCCTGCTTGTTTCAAACCAGCAAGGAACGCTGCGGTGTGGCAGTAATCCCCCAGGAGCAGCACCTGTGGTACCTCCCCTGTTGGCGAGACCTGACGTGGCACTGGTCCCACACAGGTCCCTGCACGCTGCAGAGCCCGGCAGTGCCCACTCGATGGGTGTGGGCCCCCAGGGAACCGTTTCCCCAGGCAGGTCACTCAGGTGGCACTGCTCAGGAGGCCACAGAAGCCTTTCTCACCAGGAAGGGTGAGAAGTGGTGCTCCAACGGCTGCCCCGCGGCATCCAGGGCTTTGTGACCTTTGGAACCGGCTGCTCCCCACCCTGTCAGCCTGCCCGCAGGCACTCTGCCGGCTCCCCACTCCTTCCCGGCAGGCAGCTGTGGGCTCATGTTTGTTGGGGTGTATCTGCTGCCAGATCCAGCTGCTCCTCTGCTGCCTGGCCGGAAGGCAGCTCTGCTCTCCTGCGCGGTGCAAAATGTCCTCTGCCTGCTGGGCAGAGCAGCATCCGAGCCAGCTTCCCGAGCAGGGATCCCAGCAAACCTCCGAGCCAGCATCCCAGCAAGCCTCTGCCTGCCTGGCTTCTCCTCCCTCCTCCGTGCAGTTCCTGTGGGGAGGGCAGCCCCATTCCCGAGGCAGCAGCCATCGGCCAGCCCCTGCACCCACCCACCTCCCCTGGGCAAGGTGCCCGCAGCCCACCTGGGCCTTCTCGGCAGCCGCTGCCACTTCCAGCCTCGCCCCTCCCGGGCTTCTGTGGTTTATATTCCCAGGCTTGGGATCTGGGAGGGGAATAAGCCGAGGTCAGAGCAAAAGGCCTGGCCCCATCTCTCTGGCTCAGCTGTGGCAGCTGCAAGAGCAGCTCACTCCTAAGAGGTGCCAGTCTCCCACTGAACCACACACACCTCAGCTTTGTTTGCCCTCTAAAAATACAGTGCCCAGCTCCCCCCTCCCAGGGAAGTGTTTACTTTGCACATGAAAAAAAAAGAAAAAGGAGTCCTGTGTACAGTCCTGGGGAGAGAAACAATGAGAGAAGGTCAGAGAATCAGTCAGGGCTGGAAGGGGCGACAAGGATCAGCCAGTTCCAACCCCCCTGCCATGCCCAGGGACACCTCACACCAGCTCAGGCTGCCCACAGCCTCATCCAGCCTGGCCTTAAACACCTCCAGGGATGAGGCTTCCACCACCTCCCTGGGCAACCCCTGCCAGGCTCTCACCACCCTCATGCTCAACAACTTCTTCCTCACCTCCAGTCTAACTCTCCCCATTTCCAGCTTTGTTCCATTCCCCCCACTCCTATCCCTGCCTGACAGCCTCAAAAGTCCCTCCCCAGCTTTCTTGCAGCCCCCTTCAGATCCTGAAAGGCCACAAGAAGGTCACAATAAGAGCACCCAGGGCAGGCTGGGGACCAGGGCCAGCCCCCAGCTCCTGGCACCGCTTTGGGCCAAGGGCTCTTTCTTTGTGCCTGGGTGTCCCTTGGAGAAGGGGGAGGGTGGGGACATACTTCTCCTTCTTCCCAGGCTGAAGGGAGGCTCAGCTGATGCACAGAGGCAGGGCTGCTGCAGTAAAGTGGGACTGTGGCTGTTAAGAGCAGGATGGGGCTTGGTGTCTGCTTGGTGTTTCGTGCAGAACGATGCAGAAGTGCTGAGCGTGGAGAAACGGCGTCGAGGTTTTAGCAACCACTCCTCTTGTTTTTCATCCAGGAATGATCAGAAACATTTCCCAGCAAAATATTTCCAGGCAAAAAAAAAAAAAACAAACCCCAAAACCCAACCCAACCCAAACCAAACCAAACCCCAAAACCAACCAGAGAGCAGAGTTAGTAAGGGAGAGCATTTCCCATGGCCTGCTGATGGGTTTTTCCTATCAGGAGCTGATGTTCTGCTTGGCCCAGCAGCTCCCCAGTGGCCATTTCCAAGGTGTGCAGTGTCCCCATGGTGTGAGGGACCAGGGGAAGAGGGGAGTTCGAGGAACTGAGCTCTTCTTTCTCCTCACAGCATTAGCAGAGGGAGCCTGCTGTGGTTTAACATATCCCCCGCAAAAGCTGCTTTCATCCTACACCTAAATACCATGAGGAGTGAACTTCCTAAAGCCCTGGAGAAGTCTAAATATAGAAGCCAATCAAGGGCTGACTTCCCAGAGATGAGAAGTACCAAGAACAGTTTTCTTGATCAAAAGTTGTAAGAGTCCATATTGGAGTGAAATGTCTGTGCTGGCCCTGCAGCCTTGTGCCCAAGGAGGCAGTGCAGAGCTGGGCTGTGGGGCCTTCGGTGCCAGGCGGCCAGGGAAGGTGGTGGGATGCCCAGGGAGGGGGGCTTGAGGTATCACCTATAGGGCATGTGAAGTATCATGTCTAGGGCACTTGAAGTATCATTTCTAGAGCACCTGAGGTATCATCCCTAGGGCACCTGGGAGGTGGACTCGACTGTAGGGCAGCTGGTGGGGATACCCCTGGCAGCAGTGGGGTCTCATCCCTTGCTGTAGGTCTCGGTTGCTGTCCAACTGCTTTTGCCTCTGCACATCCACTCCCTGTGGGTGACTTCTTTTTTTTCCAGGATAGTAGAAATCTCCTTAGAACAAAGCACAACTTGCAGGATGTTAGGAAGGCAGCTCAAAGAGCAAAGAGCAGCAGAGTGCTCAGCTAAAACAACCCCAAGTAAAGCACCAAGGGCTGGCAGGAGGGCTGAGAGCTGCAGAGGTGGCACTGCCAGTCTGGGAAACCTGCAGCTGCGCCGTGGGGCAGCTGGCTCCAGTGTGGGACTTGGACAACCCAGGTCCTGACCCAGCCTGGGGACAGTGGCCATGCCCCAGAGCTGGCAGGCAGCAGGAACTCAGGCAGAGCCAACCATGCTGTGTGTGAGGGAGGCGACCTTGAGGGGCAGCTCAACGCCGCTGGCCCCAAACCTGCCATCTGGGTGTCCCGGGGTGGGGCTGAGAGTGACCCTTCCAGAAACAGCAGGAAGCTGGGAGCTCAGTGTGCTGAGAGCCTCTGTCCTGGGGTGGGGAGGAGATGCTGTGGTTGGCAGATAGGGAGATGGAGGCTTTCATGTGGGAAGGGCGAGGAGGGGCGAGGGCAGGGGGTCTGCTGCCCGGGCAGAGAACCGAGCACAGCCATTATCAGGCTGCCGGCAGGAAGCGGCTTTTGACTCACAGGAAGCTGAACCGGGCTGGTATCAGCCCCTGGGCCAGGGCAGCTCTTTATCTGCCGTTGAAGGCAGCAGATGGGGAAGCAGTCGGTGCTGCAGCTCACCCCACTGCTGCTCCTCCACCCCTGCCCCACAGCCTGCCAGCATACCCCCTCCGAAGAGGGAGGCTTCCCGGTGGAGCAGCGAGGTGAGGGCAGCTCCCCGGGCCCCAGGGAGAGCTCCAGCTTGGCTGGAGGAGGCAGAAAATGCCCCTGCCAGCTGGTGCCATGGCAGAGCCACGAGCCCTCCAGGCTGTTCAGGTCCTCCAGCCTAGCTGCTCCAGCTGGTCCGCAGAGGAGCTGGGAGCTCTCAGACCTGGAGAGCTGGCTCCCCGGCTGGCTGCTCGCTCAGATGCTCCCAAATCAAAACTCAAGATGGGGAAAGGGCTCGCAGCAGGTAGCGCTCTGTTGGGAGCCTGCTGCTCGTCCCTTGGCCTCTCCGAGGAGCTGGCCTGTGCCGGGAGTCTGGTTTCTCGCAGGGCGGTGGCAGCTCGCAGGGGCTCGGGCTAGAGGTCACCACGGGGCAGCGTGGAGGGGATCGGATGGCAGCTGCTGGCCTTAGATCTGCTGCCCTGCAGAAAACGCAGTTTGCTCCTCAGTGCCGCAGCTGGCTGCACATCCCGCCCGTGATGCCAACCGTTTAGGTTGGAAAAGACCTTGACGGGCAGGCTGGGCAGCTGGGGGATGGTTCCGAGACGCCCAGCAGGTCACCTTCTGGAGCTGGCCGGGTGGGGCAGGGCAGCTATGGAGGAGTGTGGGTGTTGCTGGCTGGCTTTGAGGCAGGACAGCGATGCCGTGGCGGGGAGGAGAGCTGCAGGGAGTGGGCAGGATGGCTGGGAAAGGAGGCAGGAGGCTGTGTCCGGGGTCTGCAGAACCCTGGGTGTCTGTGGGCTGTAGGATACTAAGTGCCCTTAGGGTGCAGAACTCTGGGTGCTCTTAGGGTGCAGGATGCTGGGTGCTCTTAGGGTGCAGGGTGCTAGGTGCTCTTAGGGTGCAGGACGCTGGGTGCCCTAAGGGTGCAGGACGCTGAGTGCCCTTAGGGTACAGGACGCTGGGTGCCTACTTAGGGTGCAGGATGCTGGGTGCTCTTAGGGTGCAGGGTGCTAGGTGCTCTTAGGGTGCAGGACGCTGGGTGCCCTAAGGGTGCAGGACGCTGAGTGCCCTTAGGGTACAGGACGCTGGGTGCCTACTTAGGGTGCAGGATGCTGGGTGCCTTTAGGGTGCAGGATGCTGGGTGCC